>CAMXCT020003223.1:987065-1152065 GCA_947184155.2 Cladocopium goreaui
CAGGAAGCAAGTAAACTCCACCTCGCTTCCGACCTAGCCGCTGAATCCCATCATCCCATTCCTCCGTACTTCCTCCATTTTGGGCCGCTAAATGTGTGTATCAGTGACCTCTTATGACCTCTTTACCCACAGGTTCTATCATGTTCTATCCCAAGGTGAAGTAAATCCGACCAACAACTGCACCTGCAAGCCACTCTCCAAGAATTGTGCCTGGCAAGGCACAAAGACTGCAAGTTGCAGCTTGAAAAAATGATATGGTGCTCACAACAGTTGAACCCCCAACAAAATGGATCCCAGAATGCCCCGAAAAGGTATCAGTTGGCACCACCACAGGTCCGTTTTGTGGAACCATAATCAGTGGATCTTACAATATCTCTCGAAGGAATTGAGATCCCAGTTGTACTTCTGAAATGGGACACAATCGTTTCAGCACCCAAATAGCTGTCCACGGATGCATGGTGCATGTCATCTTTTTAGGGATGGCAGGTGCAACTCTGGCCAGCGGGACTGCTGGCATGAAGACATCATGCGTATAGCCTTCCTGCTTCAATGCCTGCGCGTCCATTTCACATGGGCACTGCGTGGGACTCTCCACACAAGAAACAACAAGAGAACTGAAGGGACCCATCAACATGATAGTTCTTGATGGGTTTCTCTGACTCTTGGTTTCTGAAGCCTAAGTTCAAGTATGAATTTCAACTTTCTGGATTGTGCAGCGGCATGCTCGTGATCGCATCACCCGCCTCACAGGCAATAAAGCCATATCCATTGTTTTGATTGAAGCCTAGGCGATTTCCGTGGTTTGATGACAAGAGGCCTTAAATGCCCTCATATCAGGTCGGTTGGTCACTTCGAATGCCAGACGCTTATGGTTTTGTGGTTTTTGTGGGATGGATGTGGTTCGCTTCCCGGCCCAAAATCATCCAAAATCTCCCAATCCAACCGGGTAGCTCTTGATGTATCCCTGGTAGTCTCCGATGACCTGCTCTTGGGTATAATGAGCTTTCCTCACAGCGCCAGGGAAAAAACGCGAAGGCACAATGGACCACAATGGACAATGGACCACAATGGATGCAGGCAGGTCATGGCAGGTCCTTTTCGCGGCGCCTTGCGTCCACCTGGGCGACTATACAACTCAACGTTTGGGCGTGTGATACCGGGAAAATCTACGACCGGATATACGTCTGTGAACCAATCAGGAAACCTGGGGTTGAAAATAAGTCTTCTCAGATGTTTCCTCACTTCGGTGCTGGTAAGACACAAAGTTCACAAACACCAACGAAATGCCAGGTGCCACTAATTCGGCATTAGCAACTGCCAGTCACTCCTGTATAGACTACATGGTACTTTGCCCATGGATCTTACATCCGTCATGTACTCATCCGTCATGTGCAGCGATGTGCCCACCGTTGGGCAAGATAAATGTCGTTGGTCTCATCCCGTATGGTGATTGGTCGTCCCCAAACTCCAAGAGCCCAGTAAAATCTCCCAACCAAGGTCCCCACTGTTGAGCCTGCCCCTGCCCTTGTTGTCCTTGTTGTCCTTGTTGCCAACCGGAGCCCTGTTCCAATGGTGCCGCTGCTTGGCAACACCCAGTGGATTTATTGAAAATGGGCGTGTCCGAAACAACAACACTGGGCACATATACAACTCTTACTGAGACTTTGTTCGCTTTGTTGGGTCCGCGCGTCCGCAACATCTTTTCTGATGATCAAATTATATAAGATGTGTTTTTCTTGTCTATCCAAAGAACATGAAAGAAGTGAAAGAACTTCAGAATCCTTGGGACACGTTTTATCCCTGGCGATGTCTCTGATGAAGCTCACACCCAACCCTTCGGGATCCATCTGGCTTCCCCACCGCAGGGCCTTGGAGTTCCAAGCTTCTTGTGCATTCCAGTTGTCTTGTGCACCCCACTTGTCTTGTGCGCCCCACTGCTCCTGCGCGCCCCATTTCTCCTGCGCACCCCATTTGGAAGACCTCAGGTGCAAAGCTCTTGGAGCGACATGATGTTGGGTACTAGAAAGAGACGTCCTGAAAATCACTTTGGGGTAAACGTGAAAAAATCCAGCCATTGCCTTGGCAAACTAACATGTCTTCCAGAACGACTCGACAATGACCAACCGCGCACATTCATCCAGTAAACAGTGACTCAGTTCCTCCCCAAAACCACAGGTCCCGACTGAGTTTGAGCCGCTTGTGCTGGAACCACAGACCATGCACCCTGTGGAACCCGGACACAATAACATCAATAACACGTTCCTGCTGTACTGCAAGCTATCATAGCGAAGTCAGTACAATGCCTGGCCTTGGAAGTGCCTTTAGC
The DNA here is from genome assembly GCA_947184155.2 of Cladocopium goreaui. Taxonomy (NCBI): domain Eukaryota; class Dinophyceae; order Suessiales; family Symbiodiniaceae; genus Cladocopium; species Cladocopium goreaui. The sequence goes on from CAMXCT020003223.1 coordinate 989,392, forward strand.
CCCGTTGGTAATCTGTGCAACCTCGTTCTCGGCGCTGCCAGATACTGGGTGCGCAGAAAAACACATGCCCAGAATGCAAAAAGAAACATGTTGAAAATCAAAAATTGGTTGCCAGCTTTGCCAAATATAGTGATCAAAATGGGTCTTCTCATACGTCTCATATAGGAGTGATATAGGTTACCTCCCAAAGCAGTACAGGAAAAAGCCCGCCACTTGATGCGGTTGATGTTGGCTTGCAGGCCGAAGGTCATATGCCTGAAGCGCAAGGCCCACAGCACCAACTCTTGAAAAACACACTTCACGCCTCACATCCCAACAGTCATATATCTACACCAAACAAACACCTAAATTCCCTACAAACTGGGCCCTTCAAAAGGAAGTCGAACATGTTACAAGGTATAGCTGCACAGAGCTTTCGAGGTTTGGTTTCATCAACAAATCAAACCAGGCAGAAATCCTTGGAACGGATCGCCCAACCAGCAGGCTTGAGTGCCACAGCTCCAGTTGTCAGCAACCAAGTTATGATGCCGCACCATGCCGCACCAAGCCCAAACAAATAGGATTCAGATGGATGATGTAAATTTAGTATCCTATAGGTCCTATAGATGCAGAGTCCATGGTCACGAGGATGGCTGTGCCTGTGGCTTGTTCTCCTTGTTCAATGCCACCGCAAAACTCACCTGCAAAGCATGCTGAGCTGAGCGATCTGCTTGAAACAGGAGACAAATGAATGGCCCAATGGTAAATGGATGTACCATCTGGTTATGATTAACATAGCCATGGAAAATCACCATTTGTAATAGGTAAACCGGTAAACCATCTATAAATGGGCCATTTTCCACAGCTATGTTAGTCATAACCAGAGGGTAAATGGTGTTCTTCGACAGAATTTGGAGATCCCTCAACCTGAAGTACCTGGCGGTCTCCTGGGGCCCATGGCCACCCCGCTTAGCAAAACCGCCTGCTCTCCCACTTGGCAGCCGCGAAATTGAAAGCTGTTCACAAAAACGTCGTTCCCAAACACCTGGCCAATTTGACCCATTTGGGAAGTGCAACATGTAACGAGTCACCAAAAACCTGTGGGAATAATGTTGGGGCTACAGATGGGTACAGTCAAATGTTGAATCCATGTTGAATCCGTTGAAGCATGCAGCAACTGTTTGACATGCTGTTCAGATCTGTTCAGTGCTTCTTACACAAAGGTTGGCCAGGTTGGCTCTGCAAAATGAAGACCCGATGATCCGGGCGAAAAATTGGCTCTGCATCCCGAAGATGGACCCCACAACTGAGCGCCTTCTGGAGTTCTTCGCAGGTAATGAAGCCATAACCCTGGCGTTTTTCGGGGAATCATGTTGTTTGGATGGAGAATTCTTGGGTGATCCCTTTTTTGGGGTCACAACCCATTGCTGACCAGTGAGCGGAAGCCCATCACCAATCCCAATGAACTATGGGGAAGGTCCCTCTGAAGATGACGCGACGTGCAGCTTGGCAGCATAAGCCCTAAACTTCCAGTCTTCATACAGATTCCTTGTGGAGCCATGCAGAAAAGTCTCGGATCTCCAAGCTTCACAAAATATAGCACGAATCAGTTCCAAAATTGCTACCAGTTCCGGAGTTCCCGAATCCGAGGCATGGATAGGCATGGCACAAGAGATCACAGATCACGGCACCATGATGCACAATCACGGCACCATGGCACCTTCTGCTCATTGAAGCACTTGATGGTGCCCTCAGATCTTCGCTCCGTGAGGGCCTGAGAGTTTCCGTCCGGATCCAACCGGAACCGGCATCCTGGCGGTCGCGGTCCTGGGGCACGGGCCTTGATCGGTGGATACGTCAGATCCGGGACCGAAAAGGTCACCACGGAGGGGGCCAGGTCCGGCCTGCCATGGATGCAGGGAGGTTGAACCATGGTTGAACCATGGAGCTGTGTCTGGTGCGATTGACAATGATTAACAGAATATTAACAGACACCAAAGATTTTCCAAATGGAAACACTCTGAAACGCTTGTCAAACTTATCAAACTTATCAAAGTGATCTCAAGTTTCCTGCATTCGCCACCCCATCCACTACCATGCTGGGCTGCCCTGGCCGCGACTCCAACACCGAGCAAATCACGCTGACGGCGGACTGCTCATCTAGGGCCCTTGGTGCCACCACAAACTTCGAAACTGGCGACCACAGGGCCCCGAAACCTTTTGGATCTTTTTAATCGGGACATCAAAACATGTCTTTGAATAAATGGAAACTCGTACAGTGTAAAGGGATTCCAAGGGTGGAGTTCGTATTTCCATTCCATTGCAGCTCCAATAGCAGGTGTTGTCTCAAAATAACCAGCCAATGTGTCGATCCCGTCCCAGCTCAAATTTGACAACGACCTGCCGAGGAACACCAAAGTCTCTGCCAAACTTGTCAAGTCCTGGCTTCCACAATCCATGCGCGGGATGGTCATCCCACCATCGTCAGGAGGATTCAATTGCAACAGGGACGTACTGTCATGCCCGTCACTCACTAAGAAGTCTTGGGATTTACTGCCTCTCCTGCTGCTGCATCTCGACTGGGTGCCACAACCACAAAGAGCAACCCGCGGGATTTTCCGCGCTGAGCCAAACACAGCGGCAGTTTCTGTGGCTCTGTGTCAACTCGCAACGTGGCGCGGAAGTCCTGAAACATTGGCCCAACTCAAGGGGAGATGAGTTTCCCGAGGCCGGGGTCCAAAAATACTGACAGTTACAGAGGTCCACCTGGTCCACATGGTCCCCCTGGTCCGCGTCCCGCAACTGGTGGCGACGCTTCTCACGCCTGAGCCACCACTTCGCAGACCGCAGCCACAGCTTCATTCTCCTGCCGTCAGACAGAGGGGTGTCAAAATGTTGTGGATCCAAAATGATCCAAAGGTCAGCAAATCTGGGTTTGGTTTTTGGAGTGAAATCATTTGAGGTATCCAGGCTTAAGCCAACAGGTGATCAATTTCCATGACCATGTTGTGTCCAATGCTCTTAGTGGAACCAATCTCAACACCCGAAGGACCAACCATCAACAGGCCACCAGAAAAAAACACGGCTGGGACTCCCAACGCCCGTCTCTGCAACGGGTGCCGGAGATTCTTCGACCTGCCATGGTGATGCTGGGTACGGTCTGGCCAGAAATGGAAAGGCTTCTACATGGCCATTGAAGGATTCTGTCCAGGTCTGTAACAAAAACAGGCCAGTTGCCAATGGCCATCTAACTTATCCGACTTATCCCATCCTGTCACAAAGGCAGCAACAATAACTCCTTACACATCTTACACTTCAACAACAATAATCCAGCATCAAAATAAGCTGTGAAGCTATCAAAAAAGGCCCTGATCCAAGGATATCCAAGGGATGTTTATCATCCAATCAGATTACATCCAGGTTTCAATTTGGGTTTACATTTTCGGGCCATCCAAAAACCACTTCAGCACCAGGGACCTCAGCCTTGAGTCCCAACAACTCTTTGTCCTGAAAATGATTCAACCGGGATCCGATGCTATCAGAAACCGCAGTTTGTTCATGTGCATTGCCTGCAAAAAAACAAAGTTCATCTGATGTCTGATCTGATTTTGACCATTCCAAAAGACATCAAAACACATCAGCTAGTTTCAAGTTGCTTTATAAACCTCATTAACTATAGTTGCAATCAAATGTGCCCAACTGCGGCAACTGCTCGGCACGGCTCCTTCTGCGCCATCTGCTCCAACAACTCTGGAGCTTCAGGTTCCGGCTCGTCCAAGTCGCCTCGAGTAGAGAAGTCAGGAAGCCACAGAAACTATGAAGAAATTCGATAGATTGGTTCAACTTGTTTTAATATGTGTATTTGTGTATTTATGTTTATCTGTATATATATATATACATGTATACGTGTATGCATACATTTATATATATGTGTGTGTTTCAATTCAAAGGTTTAGGTTTTGGATCAGAAGCAAATTGGTGGTTTGGGGTTTGAACTATACCCCCGAACCTTGCAAGGCCATGATTCTGCCACGGTGCTTTCGCTGACGCATGTACTGTGCTGCTCTACTTGGCCAATCCAACTAGAAAACATGTTTGGGCCTTCTCCAGCAGGCATCTTGCGTCGCTTCTTGCGTGGGGCCTTACGAAGGATGAAACGATTTCAGGAGAACAAAACCCGAAAATACAGAAAACCAACAGGATGCACAGAGGAGGGATATACCAACCAATAAACTAAACTCTAAACCTAGCAAAATGGGTTTGGATTGATTGTGAAATGTTGAAATACGTTTGACGTCTTTGGGTGGGTCCATTGGTACCCCAAATTCGAGGCAAACCCTGATTTATGGACAAGTCATAACGAAACTCAAACCCGCCATTACGCAGACCTGATTCGTCTAAATGACGGTTCGCCGTACATAGGTATGATGGTGAAAAAAATACTTTACTTCGTGTGATCCCCACCATGATATTTATAAGTTTTGTTACTGGCAAATCTTCTGACATTCTATCTGGCATATCTCCTGGCACTCTATCTGGCATATCTTAGGGCATTTTATTTGGCATATCTTCTCGCATTCTATCTGACATTCTATCTGGCATATCTTCTGGCATTCTATCTGGCATATCTTCTGGCATATCTTCTGACATCCTATTTGGCATTCTATCTGGCATATCTTCTGGCATTCTATCTGGCAAACATTCTGGCATTTTATGTGGCATACCTTCTGGCACTTTATCTGGCATTCTATCTGGCATATCTTCTGGCATTCGATCTGGCATATCTTTTGGCATTCTATCTGACATATCTTCTGGCATTTTATCTGGCATAACTTCTGGCATGCTATCTGACATTCTATCTGGCATATCTTCTGGCATTCTACCTGGCATATCTTCTGACATTTTGTCTGGCATTCTCTCTGGCATATCTTCTGGCATTCTATCTGGCATATCTTCTGGCATTCTATCTGGCATTCTATCTGGCATATCTTCTGACATATCTTCTGGCATTCGATCCGGCATTCTATCTGGCATATATTCTGGCATATCTTCTGGCATTCCTGCTGGCATTCTATCTGGCATATCTTCTGGCAGATGTTCTGGCATAGCTTCTGGCATATCTTCTGGCATTCTATCTGGCATTCTATCTGGCATATCTTCTGGCATATTATCTGGCAAATCTTCTGGGATTCCATCTGGCATATCTTGTGGCAGTCTATCTGATATGTTATCTGGCATTCTATTTGGCATACCTTCCGGCATTCTATCTGGCATATCTTCTGGCATTCTATCGGGTATATCTTCTGACATTCTATCCGGCATATCTTCTGGCATTCTATTTGGCATATCTCATGGCATTTTATCTGGCATATCTTCTGGCATTCCATCTGACATTCTATCTGGCATATCTTCTGGCATTCTATCTGCCCGTTGAGGTCCAGCAGTGCAAACTGAGCTGGGCTGGGCAGGTCCCAGGTTGAGGTCCAGCGGTGCACACTGACCTGAGACGGTGCCTGGTTGAGGTCCAGCGGTGCACACTGAGCTGGGAAGGTCCCAGGTTGAGGTCCAGCGGTGCACACTGAGCTGGGAAGGTCCCAGGTTGAGGTCCAGCGGTGCACACTGAGCTGGGCAGGTCCCAGGTTGAGGTCCCAGTGCACACTGAGCTGGGAAGTTGGCAAAGAGCTTGGCGAAGAGTTGGCAAGGCGGAAGTGGAGGTGGAAGTTGATGCAGACATGGTCGAGGAGAAACTAGAGGAGGAGGAGGACGAGCAGGAGGAGGAGGAGGACAGCTAGCCGAGGAGGAGGAGGAGGAGAAGAACAACTCTGATAAAATCTAACAACCCTCACCTGGCAGGTGGGGAACAAAATTTCGAGCACTCGTCAACCCCCGTAACTTATGGTCATATTAGTTTAAATCTGGTCTTTTCATATGAACTATAGATTGGGGACCCCAATTTGTAACATATCCCCACCAGGGTTTCCCTTCCCAATGGGGGAAACCACAACCACCAGCCCACTGTAGCCTCTCCCAACTGATTGGCATACACAGCCGCTGCAATCGCATCTTCTCCAGAGGGCGCGTCACGCTTGATGCCCTGAGGGAGCTGTTGGACCAGGGATGAGATCTGGGAACAAAGGAAATATGAAAGATGGATCTCGTTTGTTGGGATTGCTATACTATATACATATACATATACGGCCAGGCGCTGTGTGTTGCCCGGAAGGTTCAAATGGCGTTTCAACATGTTCAAACATTATCCTTCAACATGCTCAAACACATGCACAGAGCCAATGTTTTCAGCTTCTCCAGACGACGAACCCTAAACCCTAAAACCCTAAACCATCCTGAACCCTAAAACCCCAAACCCTAAAACCCTAAACCCTAAAACCTAGGCTCTGAAAACTTTGAATCCTAAGCTGGAAAACACAGAGTACGCTGTATTTTCTGCAATGTCTCCTATCATATATTCGACAGCACGACATTCTCAATGTTAATGTCTGGGCAACACACGGCGTCTGTGGGTACATATACATATGTCAATGTATGTGTATATTTATATGTATATTTCATATATATATATATGTGTGTGTATATAGATATATATATATATATATATGTGTGTAAATATATATATATATTATATATGTATATATACTGTATATATATATATTGTATGTGTATATATATATATCTATAGATATACATCTATATATATATATATATATGTATAGATATATGTATATATATATATAGGACTCAGTCATTCTTTTCTTTTGTGCTGAACCTGAGAGTTTTCTGTTTGATCTGGCTTTGCCAGACATTTCTCTACTCAAATTATGAATTCTTCCACCTCAAGGTCAAGTGGCATGACCTTTGAATTTCACAAAGTTATAAAAAAAGAGTTAGGTGGTATCCCAAGAGGCATGAGATCCCCTACCTCGAGACCGCTCTGCTTTCGTTCAACTTGGCATGGATGTTTCAGAGACGGCTCTGCATTTGGGCTTACCACGGCCCCATACTGCCTATGGCCTGAAGGCTGTTTTTGGGCATTGCGACGCATACTTGTCCAAGCGCTGCTTTTCCAGCGGACTCATCCGCAACTGCGGAATTTGCGCCAGGCCGTCCTCTAGATAGAGGCGTGCCACTCCTAGAGATCTCCAACGTCCACGGACAAGTATAACATCAAGGGGTACTCCTTGTTGCAAAAGCCACGTTGCTCCTCCTCTCCTTAAAGAGTAAGGTTTCATATTGAGATGGCTAATGCGGAAAAAACGCATATAAGCTTTAAGTCTATTCCGGAAAGATTGACTGGAATGAGGCCAGAGACGTTGACCACGAAATTGACCTTGCTGCGTAGACTCCGGCAAGCCACCACTCCGAAGCACTCAAGCCTCAGGGGTGAACCACCCAAAAGAGCACTATCCTTAGTTGTCAGGCCCGTCAACGGGCTCATCCGCGTACCTGACGTTCAGGACATGTTTTCGAACCAAAGCAATATGCTCAAGCACTGCAGGGTTTCCCCGACCAAGTCTAGCAACAACCGGGTCGCTTGGTTTTTCAGGCCGGATTCCCGGAAAACTACTGCAAGTCCAAACCACATGGTCGTAATGCGCCATGCTAACAGTGCACCAAGGACATTTTTCCTCCGCACCCTCACCTTGCCTGTTGCGACATTCCGGAGACACGAAGGTTCCAGTCAAGACAGCAACAACATGCTTGGACGCCCCTTTGCTTTGAGCACGGGCACTAGCCACCATTTCAGATCTGAAAGGGTACCCTGGAAATTCGTTGACTTCATGGCACCCTGACACCAAATATTCCGCCCACCAAAAATGTCGCCAAGCTTCACGAAGGAAATGAGCAACATGATCCCTTTCATTGCACCAAAAATTGGAACTTGGGTCAAGAGACAACCGAAACCAAAAGGCAGGGTGAGTCCATTCCCAAGGTTGCGCAACAACCCAACCAAATGTGGACAGCCAAGCTTTGATACGGGCAGAAGGCCCCGCAGCAACCATCCAATCCCGCAAAACTCGAACCTTGTGTTTGCATAAGCTCCAAACTGCCATAACAGCTTCAGCACCTGCTTGGAATTCAATGTCTTGTGTGTGACCCAGGGCCAAACGAATAAGACACGGACTTGCCATTCTATGGCAAAATCCCACCCGGCGCAACTGAGTCTCCAATTTCTTCCGGTCCTTTGCAGCTGGCTGACGCACCAGCCATCCATAAGTTGCTTTTGCACTGGCCGCGGCAGAAGCAATGAAAGCTCGCACACCTGCAGAAACCGGTGCGACCCGAATCTTGGAAGCAGCGTTTCGGGCCTTAGTGATTCGAGCTTCTTCTTTCGGAAGGATGGAACCAAAGCCCATCGCAGCTCCAAGTGCCCACAAACTGGACGTCACTTCAGGTCTTCATCCTGCTCCATACGAGACCGCTGAGACGAGTCTCGATGAGTGAACTGGCTTTTATTGATGTTTTCTTTGAAACCAAGCCAAGAGCTATGTCTGCGCCACAACTCCAAGACATTTTTAAAACTACGCATAGTGACGCTGCCCCGGAGCGGTCATCAACGAAGACGACCATCTGAGTGTCCGGCTCTGCACGCATGACTGCTCTCATAGGCATGGTCAAAATCAAGTTCAAGACTCGTGGTGACAAACTGTCCCCTTGTGGCATGCTGCTACCGACCTGCTGCTGCCTCCCACCATTGCCAGAGTGCGCAAGAGGTCCAAAACCAGCAGATCTCGGATTGAAACTGCCTCCTCACTCCCTGTCCTGAGGCCACTTTTGCTGCTATAGAGGCTGCAAATACCGACCTCGTCGCCTAATTCCAGATCTTTAAATTAAAGGGCTAACGCCTCACCTGTACGTAGCATGCAGTGAAATGACAACGCTATCAGGGCTGCAAAAGCTAGCGCATCCAGTTCCAAAGCTCTGGCAATAACCGCACAGACAATTGGCACTGTCAGCGGTGCTGCCTTTTGGGGGCATTCGATTCTTCGCCAAGATTTGAAAAGTTTCCACGATTGCCGGAGCCTGCCTTTGTACTCAGGACAAAACCAGTGAAGCCCTGACAAACAGTCTGCTATATTGTTAACGGTTTCACCTTTGCACCACTGAAGCTCCATCCAATCCATAACAACTTCATCAATAAACGCTAGGCTCTCCTGCTCTTCCAAAAACGGAAGAATTAAGGCAACAGCGGACTCATAACGGGCTTTTGTTTTGGCTGTGATCGTGAAGTCTCTCAGTCTGATGCCTGCTCTCTGTTTCTGTCTACCCTTTCGGGTCTTTGCAGCAAGTATCAACCTAGGCAAAGTTCGCGGCATCAATCACGTGACGCCGCGTCTGTAGGGTTTTCACTTGAGCCGACATGCGAGTGCAGTAGGATGGAGCCCATTGCAAGCTGCACAGCTCCTATCTGCCGACACAAAGGTTGAAGTAATTTACTGGATGCCCTCCCCTTGCTAAGTATGTATAAACAAACGATGCTGTCTTCAAGGTGCATCCACCGCTTACTGACTTTGGCACAATCCCGACATTTCCAAAGCAGCGTTAATAAAATCATTTTCATCTCCAAAAAAATTATGTGTGAATCATGGTTCCATTTTACTTTGAAGAGGTGTTTCCACAGCCACCACAGTGCCCGAGATGATGCGTGTGCCGGCGCTTTCTTACCTATTTCCTCCCCAGTTGAAATCCTTACGCCCGAACTAGTGTGGTTTACGGTGAGACCAAGATGCTTGACCAGCTCTACCTCCTTGTAGTGTTGGGCAGTATCACCGCCGTATGCCAACCACCGCGTCATAGGAACCTGCAGGTCAGGGTGACAAGTTGCCCCCGCGGCCAACCCCAAGCGGTTAACTATTTGGTATGGGGGCATGCGCGGCACCCAATTAGCCAGCATGGCACCTGCCATGATGCAAAAAGATAAAATGGAAAAGGAATCCCCACAGAGGGAACATCTCAGATCTTCATAACTCTGTAGGCTCCGTTTTGCATCCGATGCACTCAAAGCTGATGCTGTGTGCCCCGGTCCAAATCCTAGCAAGAGCTCCCTCTCTGACGCATCCAACACCCTATCGGGAAAGTCTACATTCTTCAGTGTAAATTGGCTACGGTATTGACATGGGGGATATCGGTCGGAGTCTTCTGTCCACCGTTGTCGAGTCTCCTCATCGGTTCGAGCTAACCCCGCGGGCTGAGGTGGTGGCCGCTGTCTGGGGATGCACTTCATAAAAGTAGGAAAACATGTTCCACTCGGAGCATCCCACTTCCATCCTGCACGAATCCATTGATCCGTTGTCACCGACCCTCCGCGAAGATAGGCTCTGGTATACTCTTTCTCCTTCCATAGCTCCACCCCATCCATTTCATATAGTGGCTCGCTGCACCAAGCAATGCGAGGGCGACTGCAAGGGAGTATGTCCGCAGGGTCCAATTTCATGGGTGAGATGCCAAGTTCACCACAGATTTGAAGCCGGGCTGACTCATCCATTGAAGCCACGTTTTCTACACAGCACTTCACCCGGCAGAAAGGGGAGAAAACCTTGTCGATGGACTCCAAGACTTCCAGCAAACGCCAAAATAAATTCGATCCCTCGCCGTCCAGTTTCTGGCGATAAGCTCGCACTGAAGACAAATGGATGCAGGGAAATCCTGCAAATACGTGGGTCTCACGTACGTGGGGGAATAAATTCGCCCAACGTGTAACCTCTTCCAAGGTGACATCAGCTATGTCATGAAGTTCAATTACATCCGGCCACGTAGTTCGGGTCACCCGATTGCCAGCTTTTGAAATGTCAATTCAAATTCTTCCGCTCGGGGCAACCCCTAAAACGTCGTAGAGGCGGAAAGCCCCGCCTATCCCATTGAAAAATGATACAACTAAAATGGGACACTCGACGGCCATTGAGTGCCCCCACCAGAGAACGTCCTGACCAGGACAATCCATTGCTGATAGCACAGGCTCCACCGCTCTCAGAGGCGTCTGAACAATGCACCTGGCCATCATATTCGCTGGTTAGGTCCTGCTGCAGTAGTGGCCCTAAACACATAAGCATCTATAACTCCTGGTGCAGTATAGCTACATGTTTAGAATAGGGCCACGACATTTCAACCACCTCCCAAGACCTTGCCAAAACACTCATAGCCGCTCGTCGGTATTGTAAAATGAATGCCCATCGGCCGAGAATGATCTGAGCCTCCTTTTTGCTCCAATTCCCCCTCCTGATGAAATGTAGCGTCGCATACATTGTCTTCAGCAGCCGCTCGGGTGAGCTACCCAGCAGCTTCTGGGTCCCATCCACACGGAGGCCAAGCTCTGTCACAGTAGGGATTCCCAAAACTTGCTTATCTTCAGCTGTCAAAACACCCGCGCTATCCCAGGCGTGCATGGCCAACCCTTGCAACACCTGGTCTGCTCCAGCCCCAGCCTTGTCCTTGACGTCGGCCGCAAGGAAGTTGTCCAGATAGATCTGCCACCAAGTCCTGCATGTCGATGAAGCTGCTGCTACTTGAGTGAACCATTGAGGCAGGACGCTACCCTTCTTCAACTCTAAACTCCCAGGAAGTCCCCGGGATTACAAAATCTCCCTAGACACAGCTTGCATGATGCCAACTGATCAAGACCAACCCATAAGTAAAACAACACAGGTAGGGCGATACCAGGCAGAAGGGTCCAGTTTAGTGTCACCTATGTCAGCGCCTGTTGCCTGAAAATTGACACACATGAAGGGTCGCCATGCTGAAGGGATTGAGAATAGGTAGAAGGCCCAGTTCATGTCCCCTTGAGATAAATTCACTTCCTCACCACCAGAGAAGCAGAGCGGAAGCCACTGAGTTGCGTTGGGCAGGCAACTGATGTCACCCCGCAACACTTCTCTGCCTCCTTCTCCGGAGGGTGAGCCATGGCCGCGACGGCACATTGCCAGCGGCTCCGTCTTGCGCTCTTCTCTCCAGCCCTGACCTGAGGTCAGGGGCAAACTCCAACCTTGACTTGTCCAGCTTCCTGTGGCTGGTCCTCAAAGGGTCGTCCCTCTCGCGGTAATGCCTCTGGTGCTTACTTCCTCCTCTGCGCTTGCGCTTCTTTCCTTTCCCACGTGCAGCTCCTCTTGGAGGGTGCCTTGGCTCTGGGTTTTTTTCAGGCCGGCGCCGCTCGAGAGCAGGCGCCTCCTCAGCTTTGACCTCAGGCCTTACCTCGTCTTCTTCTTCACGTGCCTCTTCCTCTTCTGGCTCCTCTGCCTAGCTGTAGTCCTCAGGAGGATGCCTATCCTCTTCCCTTGCACGAGGTCGCTCCCTGCTGGGTGCTGCCCTCAGCAAAGGTGGACGACGGTCCTCTGGTTCACGTCGAAGGCTCCTGGTCTGCGGTCGCTCCGCCTTGGACTTAGCAGACGTCAAGAGGAAAGTCAAAGTCCCCCAGCGTCACGCCCAGACAGCGACGAGTCCAGTTGAGAGAGTCCTCTGATGAACCTGGCAGCAGACAGCACGGCTTCTTCTGCCACGGCACGCACCCCTTGGTTCAACCACTTCTTGCGAAAGAGGTCCCCAAGGTATGAACAGCCCAGGCACCAGCTGTCTCCGTCACACCCACGGCTCCCCTTACACTTAACCCCCATTTTTGAGCCTAAACCCCACACATCACAAAAACAAGAAACTTCGTCCTAATTGTCGCCCCGTCTTCTAATTATGTTTATATAATTCATAATGTGTACATATAATATATATATATACTGTATTTGCTGCTAGGGCCTGCTATGATGAATCTGATTTCAGCTGATTTGGGAGAGAAAGACACCACTTGCAACATTGGAGGTAGATCAGGAAAATGCAACCATAACCCAAAACCTCGTTGCTTCGGTGTCGACCGGCCTTCTGCTCCAGGCCCTCCATGATGCTCTTGTCGATGTCCTGTCCAAAATGGCGGGTTGATCAGATCACCATTGTTTCCCAGTTCTACATGGCACAGGCAGCAGGACCATTTCAGTAACCCGCACCATTCCTGGATCCTGGAAACCACTGGGCCACTGGGCCCGGTCCTTGGCCGCTTCCCAGAAGCGGTAGTCCCGCACCTGCCCCAAGCTGCCCCAAGCCAGCTGCCGCTGTGAGGCTGTCCATGGGACCCAGCCTGGCGTCCTGCCCGGTGTTGCTTTTTGAAATTGGCCGAGGGCACATCCAACACTGTGGCCTGCCGCGCCGTTGACCAGTGGCATTTCCAGCAGTGGTGCTTTGAACATGCTGCATACAGTCATACACTCAAGACACTGCGCCATCGAAACCCGCACTGCACCAATTTGCCTGGCGAAAGTCCATGTAACCACGGATGGCACGCCACAGTCCCGGCCCTGGCTTGTCCCGCCCCTGGCAGGAAGTAAACCATCAGGAATCAGAATGCTACGCCATTCTAACCATCTCAGTTTGAACATGTTGGCCGTGTTGGGTACAGAATCTGTAAATGGTTTCAGGATTCAGGATACTTCAGGATTCAAAATTGGACCTCTTCAAATCCATCCAACGCTGCATTGAGGGACTCGGCGGCAGCCTGTTTCACATGGGTTGAGTGGGTGAAAATGTTCCCAAAATGCGCCATTGAATACGGCACAGCATAGCTGAAAAGGACAACAATCTGCAGGTTCGTTAGGTCTTAATTTTTGACCCATAGCTAAAAGACCTTCTTCTGGAAGTCACTTGGAAGGCAACGTTGGCAAATCCTCTTGACAGATTTAGGAGTTTTGAGATCCTGCTCGTTGAAGGCGTTCTCCAACCTGCTTGTTAGCAAAAACCACCACGCACTTGTCATCGGCAATCCATTCGACACCTTGGGAGCAAATGTCTACGGAGGTTCAACCAAAAGCAGGATAGCCTCCCACCAGCTGGGCTTCGCGCGTTGGAAAGCTGGCAACCTCTTAGAGGCAAAGACCTGTCGCTAGAAATTGGGAAATTGGTCAGATCCAGTCGGCGATTCAGATTCCTTAGCAGCCTTGGTAGCCTTCCGGACCAAGGAGTTGCGGAAGCTCACGGGAACAAGTTCAGTTCCATAGTCTATTTCATTGCGAAAAGAAAATATCAGGATTCTTTGTTTTTCCATGCGTTTCCATTGTCCGTGAATTCCAGCTGCTGTGCAAAATCTCATTTAAATTCGGTCACGCAAAACGATGGTGGTAGCCTCGGCCAGGTGTGTTCGAGTAAGTCGATTCACACCTGCCAGGAGGGTCGGCTTGGATACCTGGTGCAATCAAATCAATCAATAATGATAACTAATGATAACATAGTATAACATGTACAAGGACAAAAGACTTATGGACCAGAAAAAATCAAAGGCCTAAGGGATCCTAAGGGTATCCAAAAAAAAATCGATTCAACGGCGGTCGGAGATTCTTCTGTCACAGTTGGGAGGTCACACAGACTTTGCCCATTTCAGGCGTTCCAACCCGTCTTGGGTTGAACGGACCCCTGGAGACCCTGGGCGAGACCACTTTTTCGCCAAAGGGCGGTTACTCTTCGCCGAAAGTGAAGCTCACCTAAACATGTCCCATCATTTCCCATCGTTTCCCAGACTCTTCTACAAACACATCTACTCACTAGCCTTGGTGACCCTGACTTTCCCATCCCGGCGCCGCTTCGGCAAAAAGTGTCTCTTGTGCTATACACACCATTCGACATATTTCTGCGACTCTTTGGGTTCAGCGCGAACGACAGCTGTGACACTTTGCTAAGGGTTGACTTTGTTGATTTACCTTGAATTGATGTCCTGGTTGTGCCGGAGCAGGGGATTTCAGGGATTTCTTTCTTGATCACAGATTTATAGGCCTATCATTCTAAAGACTTCGACGGATTTCCCATCACACCAAGGGCACACCTCGGCTTTGGATCACGGGGAATCCTATTGCAACTTCATCCTCACTTGCGCATACTGCCGTTGCATATCCATCGACTGATAGAACACATCCTGGGAGGCAAAGGAGAGAGTGCCCCAGCCCGAGGTCACCAGCGCTTTTTAAATATGTGTAGATATTTGTAGTAAGATTCGGATGTTTCATGATTTTCCTAGGAGGCCAAGTCTTAGGGCATACTATATACTAAGGATTACTAAGGGATATGAACAAATACGATCCCACCATCAAACCGGCTTTGGAAGCCTCAGATTCATCATTTTCACAATCCAGAGCAATCGAGGCACAGTGTCACGTTTCTGTTGTTGCAAGGCACTTAGCCTTTCCTCTTGCTCTCGCAGAATCATGCGCTCACGCGTTAGTCCTGGAGGTGCTTTTTCGTGTCGGGGTGTAGTGGCCCTTCTGCTTCCTATCACCTTGTAATTTATTAACTCTTAAGCGTTATGCTCTATCGGGTGCCCGGGGACCCCAAAACTGGGTACGACTTGGGCGTCGGTACGGGGACGTACGGTGGGTACGTACCGTGGGTACGTACACTGGGTATGGGTACGGTGCGGGTACGGTGCGGGTATACAGTACGGGTACGGTACCCGTACCGTACCCGTACCCAAAAGCACGTACCTACGTACCGTACCGTACCTAACCCCCCTAGGTATGTACACCGTACCCCCCTGTGATGCTCAGATAGAAAACCTTGATTTCATAACTCTTAAAATTAATAACTTGTAATATTGTCTTTGATTCAATTGTCTTTGATTCAATGGATTGGTTTAAGTGAAAATTACAGGAAACCCACCATATTTCATGGGAAAATCTACAGGAAAGCCAATCCATTGATTGGCGATGCTGCTTCACTTTCATTTTGACATTTCTGACTGCGAGGTATCCTCATGTCTACAATTCTTCCAGATCAGGTCTGATGCTATCCTATTCTCGTCAAAACTCTTATCAGAAATCGTCCAATGGAATGGCAGGAACGACAACAGGTCAGAGGGGTCTCACCGAAAAAGCGTTCACCTTCATCCAGGGTGGATATGGATTTGACCAGATAGTGTGTGTCCAATGGGTAAACCCAATTGTTGTCATTATCACTATTTGTCTCACTGCTCTACTAATGATAAATAATCATCATCATGTTCTTCTTTTGCCTTTTCTTTTGGTTTTTTCTTTTTTGTTGGGGGGTGTTACCCTCCAAGACCTTGAATTGCTGCACATCAATTCATACTCGCTATGAGTACATAAATGGAATGTCATACTGTACATTCATGTGATTTCATGTACTCATTTGGAGGTTTCCTTACTAAAATGGGGGTAAAGATTTTCCATTATAAACCATCCAGCTATTGGGGTACCCCCATTTTTGAAAACCCCTATTTGAAAAAGACTCAAATTCCAAACGGTCACCCGGGACCGTTGAATCCTTTGCCCAAATCGTTGAAGCGCTTCTGAAGAGCATCCACCTCAGCCACAATCCCGTGAGTGGCGCCAGGCGAAGAAATGCCTTGACACATGAGACAAGAACCCATTTCAACATATTTCAATATATTTCCACCCTTTTCCATCCCTTTCCCCATCAGATCTCGGACGTGGCCCCTTTTGCCGTCGGTCCCGCCTCCTGGATCAGACCGCGAACTCGACTCACCAACTGTGTGGCGCGGCTCGTCTGTCGGTTCACCACCTCAACGGCTCGCAACGCCGGTTTCTCGGAACCGCTTCACACAGCGGAAGTGTCCGGAGTTCTTGAGGAAATGGTGTTCTTTCGTAACGGGGTAACATGAATTAAGATGATTATCAAAGGAAGTTGGGAAACAATCTTCCTAGTTACGGATGCCTTTTACCTGATGAAGGCTGGTGTGAGACTTTGCATCACATAAGAAGACGCTCAATGAAGGGTGGTGTGAGACTGCAAAACGCATTGTAATGGCTGCATCAATGTTGCATGGGGCGTGTTTTGGGGAGGAAGCCGGAGCACGAAACCTTGTGTTTTTCCGTGTAAAGTGGCTGATAGTGGCTGCAGCCGGTGATGAAAGTTACCTTCTTAGCGCGGCGGTTGCAGCTGGGGTGCGTAATCGGTTCCTCCTCTGTGTTCTGCAACGAGTGGTTGTTCATTTGTGCGTACTTCTATGCGCTTGTTGAATCTCTGGTTGCAGATCGCAGTGGAATGGCTGTATGATTTTGTTGTCATGCTCTGTTGCGCTGTGCGTAGATACATGCAGGTTAGCCACGTGATGCTGCAAAATGCATTGTGATGGCTGCATGAATGTTGCATATGGCTTGTGTTGGGGGGAAGCCGGAGCACGAAACCTTGCGTTTTTGGGTGTAAAGTGCCTGCAGCCGGCGATGAAAGGTACCTCCTGTGTGCGGCGGTTGCTGTGTTCTGCAACGAGTGGTTGTTCCTGTGTGCGTAGTTCTATTCGTTTCTTATTTCTCAATTTGTGGCGCTAGCAATTTTCCTTTTAAAATTCCTGCTAAAAGTGCTTCAAATTTTTTTTTTCGCTTTGGCGTCGAGATCCGGTTTTGGAGCTGCATTTTCCGACGCCATCGCGCGTAGTTCTTTTGTGTTTCACAATTCAATGTCTGCAGATGGCATTGTAGTGGCTGCGTCAAGGTTGCTTGTGGGACGTGCTTTGTGCAAGCTTTGTAGTACAAAGTAGTACAGGGAAGGGTTCTGATTCTGTGCAAGCTTTGTAGTACAAAGTAGTGCTCGGAAGTACTTGGTGCAAGCTTTGTAGTACAAAGTAGTAGTGGGACGTGCTCTGTGCAAGCTTTGTAGTACAAAGTAGTACTGGGGAGTACTTTGTGCAAGCTTTCAAGTACAAAGTAGTACTGGGACGTGCTTTGTGCGAGCTTTGTAGTAGCGCTTTGTGCAAGCTTTGTAGTACAAAGTAGTACTGGGGAGTGCTTCGTGCAAGCTTTGTAGTACAAAGTAGTACTGGGACGTGCTTTGCGCAAGTCTTGTGCAGGCTTTGTAGTACAAAGTAGTACTGGGAAATGTCTTGCGCAAACTAGTACGTAAAAGGTTCTGTTTGTAAGAGCTTCTGTGCGTAAAAGCCTCTCTGTGTAAAAGTTTCCGTGTGTTAACGCATCTGTCTCTAAGCTTCTCTGTGTAAGAGCTGCTGTGTGTAAAAGCTTTTCCTTGTAGAAGTTTGCTGTGTGTAAAAGCTTCTCTCTGTAAAAGTGTGCTTGGTGTAAAAGTTTCTGTGTGTAAAAGTTTGTTGTGTGAAAAATTCTCTGTGTAGAAGCTTGCTGTGTGTAAACGCCTTCTGTGTGTAAGAGTTTTCTGTGTGCAAAGCTCTCTCTGTACAAGTTTTCTGTGTCTACCAGCTTGCTGTGTGTAAGAACTTGCTGTGTGTAAAAACTTCTCTGTGTAAAAGCATGCTGTGTGTAAACGCTTCTCATGTGCAGAAGCTTTCTGTGTGTGTGCAGGCTTGCCTGTGTAAACGCATCTGTGTCTCAAGCTTCTGTGTGCAAAAGCTTCTCTGTGCATTGATTTTTGTGTGCAAGAGACTTCTCTCTGGCAGCAAAAGCTTTGTGATATGGTCTTGTTTGACGAGTGACTTTGTCGATGCAAAGATTTTGGCTCACGGAATGACATGTGAAAACGTAGATTTTGAGCTCATTTGATTCATGATGAAGCACGTCAACAGATACAGGTGCGACACACGAGACAAGATTCCAAGAAGACATGAATTGTTGCATGCACAAACGTATGTGATGAGTTTACTGCAAGACAAGTGGTATGCACAGCACTTGGACTGAAAGGAACTAGGCACGGGAGGGTATGGCAGTGCGGCCTGTCTTCGCACTTTTGAGGTCGGCGGGACGTTAGTGGGGCTAGGGCAGTGGGCACGGCAGTGCGGCCTGCTGGCTGCAAGGTTCTGGAGCCATGGCGGAACCGGATGCTTTTGCGAACTTGTTGGTATACATCGAAAAGGAAGCAGACACTTTGAACGTCTTGCAATGAACGACTTGAAACATTGTTTAGTGACTGGAAAAGCAATTGGCAAACGTGAAGGAGATTATGCACGGTTCAAGCATTACAAGAACTTTGAGACGCTGCAGAACAAGATGTCTGCGGAGCAGCGGCAGGTGATAGAAGAATGGGAACGAAGAAATTGCGTGCCAGATGCTGCGCGATTTTAGAACAGCATTTACGAGAGATGAAAGTTTTGCGAAGAGCGACATTGAGGGAGGTTTGCTTGAGTTATGTCGTTCAAAAAAATCGTATTGGGAGTTCGAGTCTTGCATATGGTGGAACCTGATTGCGGTGAAGAAACCCACACTGAATGGGCTATAGGTAATACCAGGCTTATTTTTAAGGTACGTTGCTTGGACAAAGACGATCTGCTGTTGCATCGCTGATGCTTGCACATACAGGATGTGCAATGCGATGGCACGCGTGCCAGTGCGGGCCGTGTGATTGTAGCATGATTGCTGCCAAGGATTCAAGGATTCAAGGTGCATGGTCTGCATCGCGGTGGGCTCTGAATTCTGCAAGACTCGATTCTGAAGGGAGGACTTGTAGGTCCAATGGTGTTTGATGCAAACATGAACCAGATTCTGTGTGATGCCAAGCAAAGAAAATGTAGTGGCCAAAAAAAGAAAACATCAGGTTTTCAAACTTTGTGAAGAGACTTGGGAACGCCAATCAGAACAGGATGAGTGTATTGGCTGTTAGATGTTTCCTGGTTATGTGCAGCGGTGTTTGCTGCAGACTGGAACGATGGGGTTGTGTATGATAGTGAGTCCCAGCGTCGATGTCATGTCACTGGCATGACGTGCTTGAAAATGTTTGAAGTGGTAGCTGCCAACGATAAAGTTGCAGTTCGTGGTTTTGTAAGTACAGTCAGGGAACATGTAGAGAAGAAGGCACCAAAGTTCATGCAATGACGCACATTTAGGGATGGACAATACACCATCGTTCCTGCTGTGTTGCACGACAGTGCGGTCCGCAACACCTATGGCGAACCTGTCCTCCGATGGATCCCTTGAAGGTGGATCATTCGAAAGCACTCTTGCACACTGTGTGCCATTCGAAGAATCTTCGCACAAAGTTATTTTTACTGTAAATTATTCTTCGCTGGAAAGCTTGGTTACTGAACTTCGTGGCTTGCCCCCGACCATGCAGCTGACTTTTCCACAGCACCGGTTATCAGAACTGACCATCGAATTCTTGAGGCTGGAGGTGGTGAAGGATTTGGAAAACTTGGTTCGCAGCACGGTTTCACGAGATTTGATGGACATCCAAGACACGAATGCTAGATTGTGCCAAAGCCATGAAAGTCTGTTGCATGTCTGGGAAGCAGCGGCGATGCCACCCGACATGCATTTAAAGGCTGTGTTCTCAAAAAAAGGCAACGAAGCGGAAGCTACATGGTTGAACTTGTGGGCACAGCACGCAGAGCATTGACTGGCTTTCGAACAAATGACGGTGTGCACGCTGCGGGGACCTTGCTGAATGCTTGTCGAGTAGGTGCAGAATGTCGTTTGTCACAAGCAGATGCGGCTTGGGTCCGCAATGTCATTGCGGATAGTGAAAACTTCTTGCCTAAATTGCTGCGCGAGGTGCCATGACGAGCACCCAGAGAGCCAACTAGTGTTTGCGGATCACGTTGTCCAGCCTTTCGTGCCAGTGCGGGCCGAAAGAGCTGCCAAAACCTAGGCATAGTGCAATGCTGAAAAAGCATGCAGCTGTTGACGCTGGACTGTGTGTGTGTGTGTCTGATTGACAGATTACAAGTAACATAAGATATACTGTAGCTAAGGTTTGCTGCAATGCATGAACATCGCGCGTGGGTTACCACAATACTGTAAATTTTAATAAGCTTTTGTGTGTTGACGAAACTTTTTTAGGATACGGAAGAATTGGGGAGATGAGCTAAGCTTTGTATTACAAAGATACTTTCTAGAGGCTTTTCCTGTGTAAAGTGCAAATGCATCTGTGTCTCAAGCTTCTATGTGCTGACAGTAAGAGCCTTCTGGCGTGCAGAACAGCTGAGATGAGTTGAGAAGAACTTCGAGGAGATGAGAAAGGTTGATCAGTGCTCGGGTGAGATGAAAACAGTTGAGAAGAACTTTCTTGGATGACATGTGAGAGGAGATGGGATGAGATGAGATGAGCTGAGATGAGAAGAGCTCACATGATCCGAGATGACATGAAGTGTGGAGTGTGAAGTGTGAAGTGCAAGTGTGAAGTGTGAAGAGTGCAGCGTGAAGTGTGAGGAAAATGTTTGCTTGGCATTGCATTGCGCCGGGGTCGTGCGCAGGTCATGTTCTTGGACAACATCTGTGCAACAGCTTCGCACAAAGCACGCACGCACGTGCCTGGCTGGCGCACGGCGCATGCAAATTCTATAGATGAGAAAAGTCTTGTAGTATATCCCTAAGGCAAGTTCCGCCCCGCCTCATGCGGGTACTACTGGTAGATGACTATAGATGATTATAGATCATGAAATATGATGATAGTTGCAACGATCACATTAATTAAGATGATTCTTATCATTATGATGATAGCTGTAACATCTGCAACACTTAACATCTTTTACAGATGCAAAATACTAAGAGTATATAAGTCTTTTTTATGACCAGGAATTGAGACTGAAACCACCAGCAGATTAAGGGGCTGCTACAGTAATGGCAGTGTGGCTTGGAGACATGTGGTCTCAAAAGGGTTCGAGCGGGCATGCCCTCTGAGTTGTAGCGGGCAAAAGCTCCCCAGCTCCCAGCATCTCCCAGCATCTCTCAAGGTGGGCGAGGCATGGCGAGGCACACAGATCAGTTTGCACATGTCGATGCTTTTGGCCTTGCCTTTGGCTTTGCTCAATCCCATCACGAACCTGGTTTTGTCTGACGAGATGGCGATGGGTCAAACTTCAGGGCTGAAACAGGGGTGACCCAGCCAAGGTTGACTCATGCAAAACGATGCAAAACGGAGAAAAAATGGAAGAAGTGATTCACTAAAAAAATTCGCTGAGGAATTCTATTTACCGAGAAACTGGTGGATAGTGATGCCTCCATGTCTTTCTCCTTCCATGATGTCGAAGAAGGCTTGAGCTTCTTCATCTGAAATCCCCATGAGTTGCAATTTTTGATTCACTGCAGGCATTTCGATCAGCTTGTGAAAGGCCGCTAAGCCTAACTGCGGTTTCGGCTTGGTGGAGAAACTCCAGTTGAAAGAAAAAGCCAAATTGATTTGAGTACAAAAAGGGATAAATGGCATGAAAAGGCGGCCTTTTAAAACAATGCAACATCAGTCAACCACCCACCGCAACCCCCTCAACCATCGGGACCTCCTTTTTTAAAAGGAAAATCAGCCAAGATCGCCAGGGCACTCAATTTGCCATCCATACCGATGCCCACACGCAGATCTTCTTCCAACCCTCTGATCAGGGAGTCGTGTGCCTTGGACAACAACTTCTCGTGCAAAACTGCTGACTCCCCCGAGATGTTGGAGACGCGATCGACCATGATGGCCACCAAGTGATTGATCACACCGAAGTTCAGGAGGAACAGGGTGAAGCAAATCCTCAGAATTATGGAGAGTGTCTTGATGTCATTGGAAAGCGCTCGGAGAAGCATCACGCTCAGCCAAAATGCTATATGATATGATATAAGGCATGGAGAGATCTACCCAGCAATTATATCTGCCACTATCTGTCTACTTATAGTATGCTTCCTATATGTTCCTATCAAGCTGCCCAGGCACGTGACCAAAGATAGTGGAGAAATCTCGAAGAGGGCTATGGCCACCTGCAGCTGAAAAAAAATGTGAAATGTCCGTTGCACTTGGAAAGTGTCCCACAAATCATCATTCGTCCGATGGTGGAACATTGGGTTGGAGGCATCTCAAGAGCCGTCCATCTTTGGGCAATATGTTGAGAAGGCGTCAATGTTTTATAGATATGATTCAGATAGATACAAGCATGACCGCGAACCTGTCAAGACAAATGCACTATACGAAAAGTGAGCTCTTGGAGGCCTCTTCTCCTGAGACTTGCACCTCTTTATCATGATCGTCATCATCATCATCATCATCAACAACAACAACAACAGCCACAACCACCACAACAACAACAACAGCAGCAGCAGCAGCAACAACAACGACAACGACAACGGCAACGACAACGACACATCTCACCAGCTTCGTCACCTGATTTGGAGCCCAGGCATTGGCAGAAAACGAAACCCGTAGCCCATCCTGACCCAAAAAAACACCAGCGCCATCGCTGCCGCGGTAGCCTGACCTCGGACCAAAAGTCCAGGGTCGCCAACTGCATCACTGTGATCGTGGAGCGCCACACGGACCCTGCGTACCTTGCCATGGGAGGTCGTTCAAGGGGGCAAGGGTTGACACATGGTGTTTCGGCGTTTAAAAGCCAACATCAAGTACATGGAGATGAACAAATGAAGTCAGATAAACTCAAATCAACAATACCTCGATTGGGATGAGTAACATCTATGGCTGTCTGGGGACTTTTGTCACGACTTTTCGCCTCAGAAGCCCAGTAGTTGAGATACCGAGTTGCATCTTGGCTTCCGGCCACCGGGAAATGGCATAAGCATCTTGAGCAACTAGGGAAGTGAGCACTACAGCCATCCTTGTCACCAGATGAGCAATCTGGTTCCCAAGCTCATTCACCGAATACAAACTTACTCAAAGAATTTGTAGATATCCGCTGTATATGCAGAGCTCATTGACTTTGGAAAGTGCAAACACAGGAAAAGCACTTTCCACTATGTCCCAAGCCTTATCGTCTTGTTGAGTGAATTAGTAGACAGCCGTTCGGCCACAAAAGCATCATAAAGCATCAACATCTCAAGGGCCCAAACCCATTGCTTTAAATGCCAGGATCTGCAAAATAGAGATGTCCTCTCAGCTCAATTCCACCCACTATTGGCCAATTACTTGTTCAGGGTTCTTCACCGGACCCAGCGATGACTGTAGATTCATGTTGGACATGTAAAAATCGATATCCCTAAATCCATTGGTTAATCCTGGTTCATCAGTTACTCATGATCATTGTTAATGGCAGTTGGCAACTTCCCATCACCCCATCATGTCTGCACCCAGTCTCATAAACACAAAGACAGCCGTGATGATGGATAACTGGAGCACATGCTCCACGGCATTGGCCAGTCCTGCACATGCGGAGCTACTTTAAGGATCTCAAAGGTGATTGCAGACTCATTCAAATCCAATCACTCGGGTTTTCATTGGTTTCTTAGCACTTGAAGTGGGGTATGACTGAGATCTTCAATGGTTAACCAGAACGAAGCCACATAACTGGTACTGGTCAGCCACGTTTCACACTGGGACCCGGGTCGTCCTCGTGCGATGACCAGCAGATCACTCTTGGAGTTGTCCAACACCCGGACGATGCGCACGAAGCGAAAGACGCGAATCGTGGAGGCCAGCTGCACTCGCTCTCGGTAGGTGGACGCCGAGGTGGCCACGTCCAGCCACGAAGCAATGACCAAGGAATAGTCCAACAAATTTAAGAGGTCCTGAAGGGTTGAAAAGTCGGAAGTGACGGATTGACAAAAGGGTTGACAACTGAGAATTCTTCACCTAAGCCTCACAACTGACTCGTAACTGACTCATAATCCTCATTCATTGAGGTTCTGGAAGATCAACATCGAAGAAATCTGTGTATCTTTGACCAATCTTGGCTGGCTGAAGTTTCACAGAGGGATCTTAGGTGAGTTCCACTGGGTGGTGTTTTTGATCGCACCTGGTGCAGCCAAGCCTCTTGAAAATAGCCCCAGGACTGTTGATCAAAACGGACCAACAATTCGAAGGTAAAGAATAAGCCTCAGAAAAGACCATGCCTGTGGAAACCCAGCTTCGCACCCTTCTTTTTACCTCTAGACTCTAGAGCAGTATCAATGCTTGTTGCGCAATTGTCCAAAAGACTTGGCACTTTGAACAGTTGAAATCACACATCATGTCTCTCTGGGTCAAATTCAAAGATTGTGTATCCAGCTGCAGGGTTGCCCAATTAACACAACCCTCAATTTTGTGTGACTGTATGGGCATTGGTCCGGCTGGGTTCAATGCGTCCTGGAAAGAAGGAGCCATAAACACGTTCAACATTGGTTTTTTGGCATCCCACTTAAGTCCATGAATTCCATAAACCCACCCGTTCAGAAGATTGTATATAATCCGTTCCAGTCCCGTGTTTCTGCCAATTTTCAGAAGTTGTTCAACGGTTTTTAAATCTAATGTCCAATCATTTTCCCAGCCATAAACATCCATTCAGTTCGGGGGATGTTCCATTGCTATGTTGACGGAGACAGGAAGCAAAAGAAGGCCTCGATCGCCACAAAGCCTAAACGGTCCCATGCCATGACTTCTTTGGCCGAGTCCACTTCGACACCTCAGTGCACGGTGCCAAGAAACCTATGGGATATCCATTGGTTTTCTAATGACATCCCCGGCCCCTTCTACTCGAATGGTCTGCCATGTCCCCAAAAAACGCTTCTGGAAACGCTATGGCCCAAGGACCCACCAGGGTGGTGTTGATGACAACGGCCACCATGATCAAACCTCGGAACTATGACTACCAAACCGTTGGTTGGCAATCATGTGCAGTGGAAACTTGCGAAAGTATGCGTACACTATCATGTATACATTGCGTACTGTTATACAGCGTCTCTCATAAACTCTATGTAAAGGTGCTACCATCATGACTCCCTGGGTCCAAAAAAAACACACTGTGGGAATTTGTGCTTTGTGTAGGAACGTTAGAGAGTTGAGCTTGTCGACGCCTGGAATATCCTAAGTCACCTGGAGGATTGATGCAGCAAAATTGATCAAACTGGTCAAACTGGAGGATTGATGCAACAAAATTGATCAAACTGGAACAGCTTGGTCAACAGTTCAAACCAAAGTGCAGGTACGTTTGCACGACATCATGGATGGGTCTTCGTTGGCCTGCGAATGTCAAAATGACCAATCAAACAAATGACCGTTTGTTATAACGGTTTTCACACACTTGCTCAGAAATGTCTTATCGAATTATTGATGTGGAATGCATCTGACGTGCAAAAACACTCCAGTTAAACCTGACACAAAGAATGAACAGTAATAAATAAATATATATATATATAGACGTATAATCACACAGTAGACGTTGATCCTATAAAACAACAGAGTGAAACCAAAACAATTAATTTAAAAACAGAACTCAGTTCCTAGATACCTAGAGGTCGTGCGTTATTCCCTTGCCGGGACGGTAGTCAGGTCAGCCCAGAGGGCATATAACGGCTGTTCAAGTTCCATCGAATTAAGTGCACAACATGTTGTACCTTACCAGAAAACGACAAAAAGCAAAAAGGACCACACCTGGAAAGCGTGTACCTGCCTTGCATGTTGTGAAATGTTTCAAAAGCTTGAGCAGCAGCAAAACAAAATTGTTTCTGGTTGTTCGGTACGGCGGCCAGTACACAGAAGAGCGGAATCACAGGAGTCTCCAGGGACAGCAGGAACGGCGGGACATCATAAAAGGTGAAGAACGGAAAGGCCGACTGTTACACTTTACTTAAACGAATTACCAGATTAAAATGTGTTAATTCAGAAGCCCAGTCTGTCAACATTCACCCTAAGAAGGGTTGCCTCCAATGGCTCCATGGTACCACGTCGGAGCCACCATGGAAATCACACTAGATAAGAATGGATCTTTTAATCGATCCGATGGGAACTGAATCCCCTTCCGGTTCTTGGCTTAGCCGGTTGCCATGTCGGAGGGATGGAATCAAGACCCTAGAAATTCAAATTGAACTGATGCAAACACAGTACGGCGGTTAACAGAAACTGAAGTCAACAGTTCAACTTATCAAGAACAGGTACGTGATCGAGGCGTCCCTCAATCATATCCTGACGAATGGCTGGAGCTTCGTTGGATCAGGCCAGGCCAAACGTCCCTGATCCCCCTGCAATGTAGAAGGAGAGAGAAAAAAGAAAAAGGAGAGGTTTTACACACACACGGTTCGGTCCCTAGACTATTCCCATGCCATAGTTCTTTATCAACATCGCTCGAAAACAGGGTTACTGGATGATGCTGAATTTCGAATTCGTGGGAGTTTGAAATTCGAATTTTAGACTTTCTGGGTTTCTGGCTTGTGCTATGCATCTCCATAGCTGAAATCTGAATCTTATATCTGCCAATTTCCTCAATGAAATTGTACCATGGATTGAGAAGGGGTGAAATTCAAATTGCATCCCTTTTGTGTCTTTGCTCAGCGCAGCTCAGCTTTCACCCGCTCCTCTGCTTCGAGAGGCGGCCGGCTTTCTAAAGGACACGTGGCTTCATAGTGACACCAATCGACAAATCCCAAGACAATGGGATGTGCTGCCACCAATCGAAACTGCATGCTCAATCCGGAGGTGGAAATTCAAAGTTCAAATCAAACGGAAGGAACGAAGAACTGGTTCAAACATTCAATTTCAACTAAGTGCAGACATTCGGCGATGGAAAATCAAATTTAAACCCAACAGGTAGCAACATACAAAATTCAAATGTTAGCTGTTGCAATGTGGCCAGAAGCTAGAATTCAAATTTTAATCCGAAAAAAAAAGGAAGCTCTAGGATAACAGCTGAAATCGGAATTTCAAACTGAATGCAATGGAGACCGTCTTCCCAACAGATTGAAATTCAAACTTCCATAGGAAATTTGAAAACAAGACATATCCTGGATGCCTAGGATGCCTGCCCTGCTTTAAGTAACAAAAATGGCAAAAAGCACCGGCAAACGATAAATAATATAAATGTGCCGCCAGAAAAACCGTTGAAGAGGGGCGAGTTGGCGATGTGTTTCTCCTGCCGGTAAAGATGTGTGCGGTATTCAGGACCTCAGAGATCCAGCCGAAGTAGCGTAAAGGGATTGTGAAACTTGGAGCTTTCCCTGGTCAACTCGGAGAGTTTCCCAATGTTTCTCCAGTTTTCTCGGCTTTCCAAGGTGCTGAATCTGATTCAATCTGGAATCTCTACTGGAATCGAATGAACTCTCATCTGGCAACTGACCCTCTGTACACTTCAGGCCAGCTTTATGCCGTTACCCAATACACACAACAGCACTGCCTTCAGATTGAAGAATTGGTGATCCCTGTCCCAAACTTGAGGGCATTATCTGAGCCAGTAAGTTGTAAAGTCCTGCGTACTGCTCGTTCCATGTCAAGTCTGCTTCAAAATTGTTATACAGATCGTCACAGGATTGGTCATGATGGCTCCATCAAAACGCTTTCGCCTCGGTACCAAAAAGGTCCCAAACATCCACGAAGCCGGGAACATCGTTGCTCTGCGGTTGTAGGGAGCTTACCAACCTCGCATCAAAGAAGACAACCAGGACCAACGCGGACCCAAATGGGTTCCATTAAATGGGAGGTACCCCCAAAATGGATGGTTAATGATAAAAAAAAACCATTCAAATGAATGATTTGGAGGAACCAATATCAGCCAGGAGGCGAATGACATCTCCCGCTGAACCGTCTCGACAACCAAGACATGTGGAGCCGCCCCGTGGGGGCGACCCCCAGGGTTGCATGGAGCTCTTGAGGATTCACTGGGAAAGGGTCACCTTGACCATGGCGAATGCTGATTGGATTTTGTTCTAAGATTTCCAAGCCTTCCAGTCCTGTGCTTCCGGAAACCTTCAGAAGCTTCTGATTGTCTATGCTGGGTGGCTGCAGTTTTGCTTCTGTTTCTGAACCCAACGCTGCAAAGTGCACAGAAAAAATGGAGGTGGCTGTACCGAAATCAAATGGGCTAGACAGATGGTTGCACATCACATATTTTGCAATGTGATGTATGTCCAGCTAGAAGAGAAATGGTATCCTGATACAGATTCACAAGACTTGCGAAAGTTCATGAGGTAAACCCCCCAAGTGCCTTTAGACCTCTTCATTCAAAATCATGGGGTTTCCGGCTGGGGGGCCCAACATCTGCATCTTACAGTATTTGCAGAGACCCTTTCTCACAGGCAGGAAGATCCGTGCTCTAGAGCCAAAAAGGGTAGAAGAGCTTCCTTAGAAACCCAAAAGATAGGTTTGGAACCAAGACGAAAAAATGAAAAAAAAACTCTCTATTTGATCTCTTTGTGAACCCCGATCACTTACACACACACATGAGATCACACACACACACACATGAGATCATTGAATGTTCTTTCGCTTGGGGCTGAACCCCGGACCAACCTGAGAGATGTAGAGCATCAGCACGAGGCTCACCCTGGCAATTTGGGAGTCCATTGAGTATAGTGGTCCCCGAATGGCAAACGAACGTCAAGTTCCAAAAAAGGTTTTTAAAAACTCTATTCGACTCATTGCCATCTATTTCCAGACCAGAAGATCATCGTCCTCCAATGGGCCCACTGCCTTCGCCTTCTCGTCCAACTCCTCCTTCTTGGCCACACCTTGAAATGGGAGCGGAAACCACAGAAAGTGGCCCTAGGCTGCAGTTTGGGTTCATAGATTCTGATACGAAGCTTTGATCAAACGTGTGTTCTGAAAATGACACAGACCTACTGTCAGCTTCTGAATCAATAGGTAGAGGATGAGCGGAAATCAGGAACTGTACGAACATACAAACCCTATCCTGGGCAACCCTGGGCAGCTACAAACACTGTTCGGACCATTCGAGTGCGTGGAAGGGCCTGCCACTTTCATCTCAACATCGCCACCAGCCTTCCCAACACGTGTGTAACGAAAGCAATGGTTCCGTATTTTGAGTATGAAGGCAGTTGGGGCGGGTTCATATTTTTGAGTCTCAAACTCTGTGACCAAGTGCAATCCAGCTTGCATTCCCTCAACAAAGCGGAAATGGGGAACCTAGGCGTTTCCCTGCAAAGCGGAACATGTAAACGTGACGAAATCATCGAATTTGGGGCTCCCCTCCCCAATTTTGTGGCGCCATGCCACGCCTCTGTCTTGGCTTGTGGGTCAGCTTGTGGCTCTGCTTGGGGCTCCTCCTCCCCGCCAAAGTCAGGCTGATCCTCCACATCCTGAGCCCAGCCCATCTATTTCATGCCATCTATCTGCATGAAAATCACACTGGCCACTCACATCAGCGCCTCGACGACCTCGGTCTTGACCTGTGCCTCCGCCAATGATCGTCCACCATGTGCCACCAAACACTCCCTACACTTTTAGATTCTGCAAATGTTGGACATCCAATGACCAAGTACTTTGGAGCCTCACAACATGTTAATACATGTTAGGACATCCTCCGAGCACTTCCCAACCTGAACTGCTGCAGGCATGGCGAACTTTCGTAGCTGCTGCGGCACCACGGGATGCACCGATTCTATCGGTGATTAGCGAATAGTTGGGGACTGCTGCTAGTCTGCTAATCTAAGTCGAAGAATTAGCAGGGAATTTGCGATTCATGTTTGATCTGGGCGAACTTCCTGCAAAAGTTGCATACTCTGCATTTGTCGACTGCTCGGCACCTGGCTAGAGAATCCAATAACTTCTTAGGCCTTCACGATTACCTTTGATTCTGACGAAGTTCTCAAATTTTGGGGCTTCTGATCCTCAGACTGATAGCCATTGATTCATAGCCTGTGCATGAGCATCATGAGCCAAGCTTTGAAGAACAATCTGAAGAGCTCAAGCCCTGGGATCCGAACGGGGGGATCGCAAACCCCATGCCAGTCCCATCCTAAATAGTCCTGAAATACATGATTGATCATGATATAGCTGCTATATTTCCGGGACATGGGGAAATTTGGGGATACTGTACGGATACTGTACGGATACTGTACAGGATATGCTTGGGGGACACTGGACACTGTCTGGTTTTGAAAAATCTGCTTTGCCAAGTCCCTGCCAAAGTAGTCACTTTTTTTCTCACTTTGCGCTGGTGCAGGACCACAAACATCTCTATCATTTGGGACTCACACTCAGCGGAAACCGCAGTGTCAGACCCCAAAGGTTCAACAGGGAGGCTCAGCATGCCCCCAGAGCCAGCAGATTGACAGATACCTTCAGCTGACCACTGAAAAATATCAACAGCTGAACTGGACCGACCATCTGCGGCACAATTTGGCCGGCTGCCCAAATGAGTCTACAATTGGGTTGACGGCAAAGAACGGATGACTACTGATTACAGCCGAAAAGAGTGAATCAGATTTCTTCTAAGTGATTCGAGGCAAATTTACATAAGATATCACTACCAGGAAAAACGTTCGGTTCAGGTGTTTCCAAGCACATGGTTTTCACCAGTGCTTCAAGCGGGCTTAGTTTTTTAATCAGCAATTTACAGTATGTGTTGTAATGACTGCAGTGATCCTTTCCGGGTGCAAGACATAGGCTGCAGCAGTTTAAACTCTCGGCAAATCTCATCAGGCAGCCAGCCGTGAAAATAGGTGCTCAAACATCCCGGTTTTGGCCACGGCCATCATGGAATGCACTTTTTGGATATCATGGGCCCATGTGTCCATGTCGTGATTCCAGATCCGCGGTGATCGGAAGAATGCCACATCTCTCCAAAACCGGCGCTGCGAGCGACCCTTCGTGACTCCGTTGTGCCGCACAGCGGACTTTGAGGGATGGCCTACCTGTCGGACTGGAGGCTTTGAAACGCCAAAGATACCAAGAAGTGGTTTTCAACCCGAAGCATCAACAACTCAGCTGGAATCATCAAAAAATCATCAGATCATGTTTCAGATAACTCATGACGGATCCCTGCCGGCACCTGGCGTCTCAATCGTCATCGGCCAGGAGTTCAACACCTCCCTCTGTGCCCGGCACGTCAAGCCTCGGCGCAAGGCCGGAACTGTAATGGCAGGGCTGGGGATGTGAACCTCGTATGCCAAATCGGATCATCATAAAATCATGTGATATGATGTCATTACATGACGTAATATGATGTAGATCGAAACAGTGTGACCAACATGGTGATCTTGAAACTTCGTCCCGCAGTTAGATACCAAGAAAACCAAAGTCAACTTTCCCACTACCACTTTTCCGATGTTTGAAGCTTTCCTGAGCTACCTGCCCTGCACTGGCGATGTACTCGCGAAGCCTCAGCCGTCAGTTCCAGGGTTTCTGCAAGGATCAAATAGGAGCTGCTTCATCATCTTGAGACTGGCCCCAGCATCAGCCCAAAAATTAGACCAAGACCAAAATCATTCGAAATCTGCGGTTTGGCAATGGCTTGACTCATAGCCGGTGTGTTTTTGCTCAGAATACTTTAAGCTCTTGGCAGTTTGACTTCCTCTGTCCGCTTCCTGAGGATGTCCTAAACGCACAGGAGAGGCGGTTTGACAAGCCCCAGTTGATGTCAAAGGATGACACAGGTAGCAGTGAAATTGGAATGGTCACTATTTGGGGGGTTCCCTTATGAAATTGTTTCTTAGCTAGTCATGGGTTACTGATCACTGATCACCATTCCATGATCAATAATGTCCACAACTAGAGTGATGGATGATTTTGATGATCGGATTGAATGGACGTGGACGATAATGACAATAGTTTTGAACCAAGATGGATCCATGGATTCTTTGATCCAACCATTGTGGACATCCATGATCATCCATGATCAATAGAACCAAGATGGATGATTTTCATGCGATTAGCAGCCTCCCCACAGCCAACGGCCAACCTTGAGATCTCTGAACTGAGAGGAGGAGCCCACGTGCTGCGCAGCGCGTTGCCGGTCACCCTATCTGAAAGGTCATTTAGTAAATCTAAGTAATGTTGGTAAAGCAATAGTAAACCATCCCCCAAATTTACCATAAATGGGTGGGATTGAAACCATCAAAATGTGGGTGGCTGCCTATTGCTTTACCAACATTACATCTAAGTACGCTATTGTCCATCAAATGTTGAGGGGTCACTTTGTGTGTGTGTGTCGACTGGACAAACGCAATTTCGAAGGATTCTAGGAATGCCATCTACCTCCACCCGTTCTTGTGCTGAAACAAAGAATTTCAACCAATTGAATTTGCTGCCTTGGAGAGACCACAAATGTGTGGAAAGAGTGTTCTGTGTGATACAGGTAAACCCAGCCTCAAAGCTAGGCAGGTACAAGTACCCAGATCGATTTCTATCCTCCAATGATCCAACATGACAATGCTAACCCCCAATCATCTGCAGGAAAAATCATATTTCTGCACCTCAGAAAGTTGGCTCTGCGAAAGGGCCACTTGAGCGCCTGCCTTGCTGTCGGGTTGATGAGATGGACTGCAAATTCAGCTACAAAGACTCGTGCACCAAGAGTAAGAGGGTGAGTTTACCTCCAACCATGATCTTGGAGAAATCACAGCATTACATCATCATCATCATCATCATCATCATCATCACATTTGACTGGAGTCTTATCCTTCATCCCTGTTTTAGTCTTGTAAACAACTGACATGCTTTTTGATTTACCCATTTTCATTACAGAAAAGTATAGAAATGGATCCATGTTTTGGTTTACATGGTACCATATATTATCATGGCTGTTTTCTGTTAATGCAACTGATCCCATTTTGGGATGATGAAATGAGCTGATCTCTATCCACAATGCCTGATCCAGTTGCTCGGACAGTTGCGACCTCTCATGTGTAAGCTCAGAGACCTGCGCTACGTCGCTACGTCGCTACGTCGCTAGCGTGTGGCTCAGTGCTGAGATCAGAACATCAAGGATATGCCAACTAGTAGTTACCAACAGTCATGCTATATTCATGGTGAAAATGAAAACCTGCGACTTTAAAAATGTCACATCCAAAAATCACCAAAAACACCTTTCAGTATCTTTCAGTTAGGAGTGGCTGGAAGTTTCGAGTGGATTGCCTCGCCTGTTGTTGCATCTGGGAGTACCGTTCTCTGAGCTGAGCATTGTCTTGCTCAAGCTCCTCCGCAAACAGCGTTGGTCACGGCTGAACTGCAACTACATATGGCGTGCAAATGATCACTGTGAAAGTATGCCACATAAATATGGTTGATTTCACGGAATTTAAGACCCAACTCTGAACTTCAGCCACAAGACCAGTTGAGGCTTCATAGACTCTCATCTCCAATACAGCTTGTTTTGTCTCCACTCCTGCATTTTGGCCATTGTATTTAGGTCACCCGCTGGACCCAATGGCGAAGGAGGCGGCGGCACGCCGCCCAAGGAGGGAAGATTCGCATTGCGCTTCCCCATGGCCGCTGGCACCTGCCGAAACATGGGCCCATTCGCCCAAGGATTTCAAGGCCTAAAAAAAAACTCAAAGGTCAAACTTGTAACAAAGCACAACACAACTCATGCTGAAGTTGTGAAGTCATCCAAGTTTCAGGCCCAACGAAACATATGGGCAACCAGCATCGCACCCTTTCAAACAACGCCAGAGGTACGAATCCTTGCAAAGCCAAGGAAGCGATCTGATCGATGGAATTCCTGAGACCGTAAGAGCTCTCCAGCAAAAGACACAACTACAAATTCAATTCAGATCCAACCATGATCTACATTACCATCCATCTTTCATTGGATGTCCATGCATATCCATAGCAAATCCAATCTGGCAGATCATAATCATACATCATATGAATAACTATACTATCTGGTTGGTGGTATACCTACCCCTCTGAAAAATATGAGTTCCTCAGTTGGGGTTACTATTCCCAACTGAATGGAAAGTCATAAAAGCCATGTTCCAAACCACCAACCAGCTATAATATGTCAACGAATGATGACACCGCAAACATCCAATCCTCACAACACAACCCCGACACGTCGAACGATTGCTGGGTCCCTGGACTGATCCTCAATGGCTGCCATGTCGATATCGATCGGAACCCCGAAGCTTTCAGCCTGAGACCGACCCAAAAATCCATCAGCTCTGGGGAATGTCCACGAGGAAAAACCCTCACTTGTGCGAAAAACCTTGGCCATCTTCTGTGAAAAATGTTGTGAAAAATGAATTGAGGTTGTACTGTTTGGTTGTAGTGTCTAGTTGCAGTGTTTGGTTAATTGGATATATGTTCAGATAGTTAAGATGACAGTATAGATCAGTTGATTGGCAGAAATAGGGGTTTCCTAAAATGCGGGTACCTCCAAATCATCCATTTTAACAGGACATTGCATTATAAACCATCCAGGTCTTAGGGGACCCCCATTTTAGAAAACCCCCAAATGGGTTGTGTAAGTTGTGTAGGTTAGTCTTGGTACATCCCACTGCCCATTTTTTCTAAGGCCAGCAGCCCGATGAAGGACTTGCGAAACATAGACCGCAGAGAGGTTGACGAAGCCCTGCAGGAAGGCTTTCTGTAGACACCCCTTCGAAAGGAAAAGTGTCCCATTTTGAAGGATCCAAAGCGAATACACTAACCAAATATACAGTAAACAGGAAAAACAATGGGAAACAAAGAAAAACAAACCATGAAACATGCCTGGAGCATCCTGCAGCCTTTTGTTTGCAGCCTTTTGTTTGCAGCCTTTTGTTTGCTTCCAGCTGCAAAGCAAAAAATGCATCCAATTGCTCGTTTTCCTGCTGCACTTGCTACACTTCAGACTCTTCGACTACCCAAAGGTCCGTCTTTCCAAGCTAGACCCCAGCAGTGGGGATCTTGCAACTATACCATAGACAAATTGGGTTGCTGTGCAGCACGAATTGCTCTAGTTGGCATGACACACACGTCACATTTCATGAGTCACATTTCATGTCACCGTTGTGTGTCACGAGCTGTGCGGTGCCCCGAGCAATGCCACAAGCTCGTGGGCTGGGCTCGACGAAGGCGCCAGAATTGGGTGCCGACCAGAGGCCCACTGCAACAACGGGAAATGGAAAACAAGTCCAAAAGCTGATTCCATTTGATTGCTGGACATCATCAAAGGTTTCACAATTTAGCAGTATAGGGTATGGTATAGTATGGTATAGTATAGTATAGTATAATATAGTATAGAAGAGTACAGCAGAGTAGAGTAGAGAATAGTATAGAGTAGAGTATAGACAGTATAGCATAGTACAGTACAGTACAGTAGAATATAGTATAGTGTAGCATTTTATATTGTAGTACAGTATAGTGTAGTATAGTGTAGTATTAATAGTATAGTATAGTATAGTATTTTATAGTATACTATAGTAGAGTCTAGTCGAGTATTTTATTTATAGTATAGTCGTGTAGTATTTTATAATTATATAGTATACTATGGTAGAGTCTAGTCTAGTATTACTATATAGATGTATATAGAGTATGTGTATACCTGTACGTGTATATTATATATATATACACTGTATAATACTGTATATACATATGTATACTATACGAGATCCAAACGAAGCACTCCCGGTGGTGCACAACATGCTAGGGGCTTGGTCTTTAAATGTCCCCGTGCATAGTCAAATTGGGCGGACTGGCAAACGACCGTGTGCTTATTCCAAGCATCACAGGTGCCTGTCCTGGAGCTATCAAAGCTATCGAAAACTTACGACCTCAGATTGACCAGCAGCTGGCAATCTTACCAAGTCGTCCAAATCTAATCTAACTCGAAAGGAGCTGGTGACATGGAAGCCTTAGCCTCGAAATGATGCCCTTGAGGAAATGCTACTGAGAAATTGAGCTATTGGCACTATTGGCTATTGAAGCGATTGGCTGATGGCATCGGCTCTCCAGTTCCCTTCCCACCTTCCAAAAGGCCGCGGCCTTGAGGCCGACTTTTAGGCGCTAGTTGGATCCGGTGGCGACAGGTGTCCCAGGTGTCCCAGGTGTCCCACCATGTCATTCAGGATCGCTCGCGGAGCTGGGGGGATCCCGGAAGGACCAAAAATCCTTCTGAGGTGCTCCTGCAGCCAAACTATGCCAAACTTAGGATTCTTTGAATTTCTGTGATGCAGTTCATTTGGTTTCAGCTCAAGTTTCAGCTGTGGTTTCAGCTGTTTCCCAGTGAAAAATTTCCAAACCAAGGACGGACCACCCGGTCCTCCTGCGGCCTGGGCTCAGGGGATTGAAATCGTCGGTGTACATCCAGCTCCGACTGCCAGGGACCACTACCCGAAGTCGACAGAGATCCAAGGTCCAAATGGTCCGTTTATGGTCCGTTTCCATCTTTGAAACATGGACTATAACATACTATAACCACTTATAACCATTGTTTCACCAGCTTCTGCGGAACAAGCTTCACCAAAGCAGTGACGCTATGTGACAGTGCCAGCACCATGACCCACACCTTAGATCGTCCTCGGCGGTTCCGTGAGCGCTCCCGGGTCACAGAGGCTGCCATGGTCATCTCTTCGCCGGCGCTCGGCGGTCGTCGAGCGAGTTCTGAGCTCAAAACGCTGCCACTTTTGTCGGTCCCAGAGAATGCTAAGGAACTGTTAAGGAACTGTTAAAGAGTGTTACAGTTCACACCGTTCACACCGTTCACACCCCAAAAAAGTGCATGAAATTGATGATTGGATCTCAACCACAAATGTGGTTTGGTTTTAGCTGTGACCCATACAATCCCATTTAAATGTTTTTGGGAGAAGCTTTTGATGCGAACCTGGATGAAGCTGGATGTTTCAACTACAAGTATACCGTATACCAGTTCTTCAAAAGTTGCCCCCCACAATGACTCAACCGATTCAACTTACAGACCCTCGTACTTTTGCCGCCCTCTGCATGCTTTGATGCTGGAATCCTAGCAGGGGGGGCAGCCATGACTTCGTCAAGCCGCCCCAGGTGTGCAGCTGGCGCTGCATCGGCATCTGGTGAGCGTCCAATGAAGGGGCATCAACGATCAGAATAAGTTGTGTCACCACATTGTCCCCACAGAGGAATGATCTTCGTGGTTTTGGAAGATTTTGGCATCAGCTCACCGCTCAGATCCGATATGTTGCAAACTCCGACTCAGCTGTCTTGGCCTGCACCGGAGTCACATCTGCCTGGGCTTGGCACAGACGTTCCTCTCAACACAAAATACTCCATGCCATGGAAAATCCTCCAAATCTTTGCATAAATCATCACAAATTCCTAGTACTATTAGTACTGGATTCTCACGGCTCCAAGGTACAGAGCGCCGAAGTCGCCCTGTATGTGAAAACGCTCTCACACGGATCCTGGGGTCATCTGGGGTCGGCTCGTGAGAGTTGCTCCAAACAGTGACCACAAATCGCTGTGGTAAGTTCTTCCAAGGCACGAAGATCTACTGAGGAACAAATCCTGAGGCAGCATGATCAGCATGGGCTTAGAGATCTGCAATTTTGCTTCAAAAAAACTAGTGCCATGAGCCAAGTGCCATTTCAGTTCCAAATCGGTGCCAAATGCCGTCCCAGGAACAAAGAAACCATAGGCATCGTCGTCACCCTTGAGTTCCGGCATACCTGGGCCGTTTCCATAGGGTGAGCTAAAGGGGTAACCGGACAACCACTTCACCTTGACATGTGTGGCAGATTGGCATATGTCTGGTTTGATGGAAAGCTGAAAGCTATGAAAACGATGAAAAATTGGGAATAATGCAACTTGCCTCATGGCTTGTCCCATGTCTCTGACAACACACTTCAAAAATGACCCAAAAATCTCCCCTCGCAGGCGCACGGTCCGAAGTGATTCCGCCACCGCCGCCAGAGATAATGGTGGCGAAAGGAAAGGCTGGAGCCTCGGCCCATGGTTTCAGTCCAGTCTCTACAGTGACTCTACAGGTCTCCACCACTCCACCACTCCCCTGGGTGTTCCGGGCAGTTTTTGTGGTCTCACCTGGCAACAAGAGTTTCTGGTAATGCCGATGACCAGAGATGATCAAATCGATCCCATACCTGTCGAGCAAAGGCAGCTTTTGCACTGGCTCTGGCTACAGCGGCTACAGATTAAGTTGGAAGTTGGTGAATCTTCAGCTCCCAAAA
Organism: Cladocopium goreaui; assembly: GCA_947184155.2. Taxonomy (NCBI): domain Eukaryota; class Dinophyceae; order Suessiales; family Symbiodiniaceae; genus Cladocopium; species Cladocopium goreaui. The sequence goes on from CAMXCT020003223.1 coordinate 1,028,049, forward strand.
GCCCAAAACCATCCAATTTATGATGGGATCCAAATTTTTGTGGGCAAACTGAGACAACCCTAGCGACGACCTTTTTGTGCTGCAAAATCTCTGAGAACAACAAAGTGCTGCTTTCAAGGGCCAAGCGAAGAGGGCTGGGGTTTTGAAACAAACTGCCCGTCAAGAATTCAACACTCTTAGTCCCCATACTATGCCACGACACCAAGTGGCACTCTGCTTTCACCAACCACCCAAGCACGGTCCCCACCTAGTACCTATCTCGGTCCAAAAGTCTGCCTTTGGCTGGGGTGGAATGACACTGCGGAAGCTATGTTCAGTGAACAAAAACAGGGAGGGAGTCTATTTCTACTTCCCTCGGTGCAAATATACTCCCTTGTCCCACAACCTTGTGCAAACTACCTGAGACAAAGCACACATCAGCGTTTCACATCTGTGGTGACACCTGTGAAACTCGACCATTGACCTTCCAGCACCACTATTTCAGGTAAACCCTTACATGCTACCTGCTGTAACAGACCTAACAATACTCATCCCAGCGACATTGTACTCTGGCGGAAAATGAGAGACCACGATTTGCCAGTCCTAAGATCAGCGCAACATTTCCCAAGCTATGACCGGACCTGGCTATGCCATGTTATTCCCCTGACCTGAAGCAAAAACCAGGGCCTAAAGCCTAAAGACTGCAGAAAGTTGGCAAAGTGCATTGGCGAAACAGTCTTCAAAATAGTCTTCACAACAATGATGTCATCCTTTACTAGACTTTACAATGCTTTATCATGCTTTTTTTTCCTTGCCATACCCTGCTCCGACTCAAAAGTCAGCTAATCACAAGGCGTGGGCGTAGCCAAGAAGTTAAAAGAGTCTCTGCATTGCGGCTGTATAAATACCGTGATCATCATCAATTTCAGAATAGAGATGTCGGTTCAATACATGTTCATGGACATACTTTTTGGTATGATGCAGCTAGTTCTGCCTTGGTTTGCCAACGCGTTTCTTTCCATAATCAAGTCGATGGGCTGAGTCTGGAAGAAAAGACACTTGTCTTAAAGGATCGTCTGCATTAGTCCGGAGGATGTCTCCCATAAGCTTGGCCCTTCGATTATTATGAAATTCGCTGAATAACTGAATTTTGCATTGGTCTCCAGGGGCAGTATATACAATAGAGGTTGCCTCTTCGAGCACCCTTTGGTTCGTGCAGGTTCTATCGTAGAATGTGGTCGGTCGACCCAAGATTTTTCTCAGGCCCCTCATTTGGAAGGCGTCTAGTTTTTTAGCCAAACTCTGTGTAAGATGGAGGGTTTCTAGACCATAAAGCAGTGCTTCGAATAATTGCATCAAACACAATAAGTTTCCATTTTTTGCTTGATCTGGTCGCTTTCCAATAAGGGGTCAACTTGTACTGTACCAGGTCCGTCGAACTTCTGACATTTTGTGTTTATAATTTCATGTCTGACATTCACTTCTTTATTGATTTCATTGCCTAAGCACGTCAAAAGGTCTCGTGCTTCGAAATCTCCACCCACTGTTGTCCCCCATCAACGTCAACGTCCAAGCTTCGGCTTTCGACAATTTGAGGCGATCATCTAACCACCTGCCCAGTGCCAGGTGACAGGATGACCCACCAGCGACCCCAACGGCCTTGGCACACTACAGATCTGTGCATTCACTTTTTGGTGATGGATAGCAAGGATTGCAAACAGTTTGGCATGCTGGGCGAAGTTACCACACCAGAACCGTGGCGACATGGTCGACAGAGCAGTGCAAGAGAGTCGCACCTCTTCTGCACTTCCCAGAGGCTCTCAAACCAACTGTGGCATGCATCTTGGCTCACAGGTCCTGACTCTCAGCATATTCATGACATACACGAACCAAAATGAGACATGAGTCAAAATGATCTCTGCCACAACATGTGGCTTCTTGTGCACGTCATTTATTTGTCTGACCCCTACCCAGATCTCGCCATTTGAGTCAACATGAGTCAACATAATCAACCGGATCATATGGATCTGGAGAGTCCTGTAATGGAGCACCTCAGAACGCTGAAACAGCCGCTACTGCGAATTGACGGAGCAAGAACTTCGAAACTTGGGAGACATCAAAAAATGGCAACATGCTCAGGGTAGAAAAGGAACTTAGGTCACTTCGGCGTCCCCAACCGAACAGTACGAGTAATAGCCAGTAGTAGCGGTAGTGATCAAGGCACCCTCCTTGCGAGTTGTGCGACTCGCTGCAGATGTTGTGCCCGTCTTTGGGATCTGATGCATTGAAGTTCCACGCATTGTTCACGTTGGTGTCCTGGGACAAATTCCGCTGGTGAGACCAACTGGACAGGTGGCATTACTGGACCAAGATCTGTTGTGCGATCTGTTAAACCCAGTTTAGGATGTTTAGGTCAGCAAAAAAAAGAGAGAAAGTCTCAAGTCCGCACATCCCACTGCTTCAAGTGATTCCACTTCCAGGTGTTCAGGCAGGCGTCCACGAAGTAATAATCGATGGAGAAGTCTAAGTAGCGCACTTTCACCTCAGGCCAGCGCCGTCAGCGCCATGAAACATCTTGAAATAGTTTTTATGCGCATAAAAACCACTTGAAATGCTCACCAAAAATCACCAAAAGAGTTTCGGCCAGCTTTCATGGGCAAGTTTTGCACAACCAATTTCATCCAGTGATGCTGTGGCATCCCCCCGTTGTCCCAAGGCCTGATAGAACTGTGCAGGTGTGAACCATCGTCCAGTACCTTAGCGCCGCAATCCATTGCGGCTGACCGATCCTGACTTTTGACTGGTGACCCGACGGACAGAGTCCCGTCCAAGCAACTGTGGTGACCTGCCCAAGTGTAGAAGATCGTCTCGTGCCAGCCCGAATTAAACTTGAAGCCTAACGGGCAAGTTCCGATGCACTCTTTGCATGGGATCAGCATGGATCAGCAGATCATTCATGCGGGGCTCCCAATTATTTGTCAGACTCAGAATTAATTGACCCATACCGTACCCATCTCGTTTCTACCAAAGTCAGTCTAGGAGTCTTCGAACAGGCCCCAAATTCCGGAGTGCCAACCAGGACTATTGCACATACTGGAGGATGTCAAGAAGCAGAATCAATCCACTGCAACGGCGCAATGGAAAAGAAGTCAAGTCGAGAAGTCCCGCCCCAAAAGGAGACTCACTTTGATTTTGCTAATGATTTGATGACCTGCTATTCTATCTTTTCGGACACTGTATGACACTGTGATACATTGGGTCTGCCACAGCTGTGGTTCGCCACCATCCATGGTCACATCGGTCACTGTGCCCGCCTCCATAGTCATGGTTTCCAAGGACACCCAACCACTGCTTGCCATCCAATCCGCCGCCTGGCAACGCTCGCAATTCACTCTGCTACCAGGGATGATCATGTCCACGTTCCCAAGCTGATTAAAATCTTACATGGGCTGACAGCCAAACGCATTGATAATATTTGATAATGCTGCTGCCAAACGTGCGGATGATAGTCCATAGTCAAACCAGATCTGAGAACCAGCCATAATCTCTGTGGAAATCTCTCGTGAAAACCTTCGTGGCACATCGTGGCACATGGCAAAATCTCAACACTGGCCTCTGTACATCTGCTCGAAAATGGGGCCCCACCTCTCAGTGGGAGCTGCGGGAGCTGCCAGAGCAGATTACAACAGATGGATCTTATGGATCTTAATGGATCTCAATCAATGGATCTCAATGGGATAACTACTTAAGTTACTTAAGTATACTTAAGTTACTTAATGCATCTTCATGGTTCACATCCCATATCAACGCTGTTTACCATGTAAACTCCTGAGGCTCGTGAGGCTTGCACTGATTCCAGCTGAATCCGGTGAGGAATGCATTGTCGTTGCAAGTGGAGTTTACTCCGCCCCAGTAAAAGTTGTCTCCTCACCGGGCAAGCTGCAAGCGGCAACAAGCAACAAGCGGCAAGCTGCAAACTGGCCAGTTTCAGTTGAACTCAGAGCACCCCTGTCCATCCTGCCCCCTTGGTCCCCATGGCCCTGTCCTACATTCAACACATAATCTGGCGGCTCGTACATGGACAAATTCAGCATCGCCACAGCAACGCGGTGCCTTAGTGCACTTTTCTAAATTTGAAGGTGGTTCAGGGCCGATATGTGCCACATCTGAATCAGTTGCAACTGTGCCCATTCTTCCCGGTAAAATCAGGAAAAGACAAACATCACTTTCCATCACTTTCCATCACTTTCCATCACTTTCCATCACTTTCCATCACTTTCCATCACTTTCCCATATTTCACATTTTTTTTTACATGCTTTCAGCCCAAGCAGCTGAGCATAGTCATCCACTCCCCGCACGAAGTGTCGAGCCCTCTTAGGGAAGAGGTGCGATCGATGGTCCGCCGGCATGATGGGCATCTCCTCCTGGGCCAAGGATGGCGAAAGGAAAGGGAATCCCAATGGAATCCATAATGGATCCGTGGATCCATCCCTACTGTGGTAAATCCTGCACCAGTTCAAAAAGGTGGTTTATCATGGTTTATCCCATAAAAAAGGGCTTCAACCATCCTTTTGGTGCAGGATTTCGCATCCACAGTAGGGATGGAACTTCCAACATCTCCCAGTCGACTGCGGTCCGTGTACTGCACACCGCCCCAATCACCTGGCAAACACTGCTGCGGTGCTTGGGGGGGCCCAACAGTTTTACGAACCCAGCAGTGAACAAAATACATGACAGTGGGCAATGCTGTTACTAAGTCTAGGGACTTGCGTCCCCCTTTTTACTTTTTGCTGCTTAAGTGCTTTCCAAATTCGTGGCGTCCATTCTTTAATCTGCCCAACAAAAACATGTCCAAGATCTGGATGATGTCATTTTAGGGAGTGGCCTATGAACATTGGGTACAGATGGGTACAGTACCCTAAATCTCCAGTCACCAGATTGGATCCTCAGTCTCAAAGCCATATCGGACCAAGTTGCCTATCACCATCACATGTCGGGTGGCGCTCCTTGGTTCCGAAATTAAACATCAAACGGAGAGTGTTTAGTAAACGTTGAGCCAAGTTTTCCGGGACATGCCTCTGAATGTCGAGTCCCAAAATGCCAAAGCTATCCACAAAATATCAAAAACACAAAAACACACCAGGTAAAGGTTGATCAGTCTACTTTCAACACTTGCACTCTCATCTCTTGAAAGGATTTCAACGGCCCTTCTTTTTGACGCCAAGCATCTCCCAGAAGCAAACATCACGGATGGCCTTTGCAGCGACTTGGACTCAGAACAACTCAGCACAGCACAGCTGTTCCAGCGCGCCTGGCCATTGTGCTGCATGGGATCTGTCAAAGGCTTCAAGGGACGTTCGAAGACAACATTCGAGCAGTCCTGGTCACAGGTCACTGACAGGTCACCGGATGCTTCAGTCTTTGACATGGCGACGATATGAAAATCATAGGATACAAAAGTGCCAAATGGATAAGATTGGAGTTATGGTTGACAAGTTGACAAGAAAAAACCTGCATATATAATCTACAACATGTTTCAGTCTGGACATCTTCAATGAAAGACTGCCATCGAAAGTTCGTTCGGTCCACCTACGCAAGACAAGAGGAGTTGTTGATTCTACTGCTTCCAAGTTGCCGTTGGCAACGGCTGAACCGTCCTTGGAAAGGACAAGCCGCAAGCCAGGCAAGCCAGGCAAGCCCCTTTTCAGTGGCTAAACACACTGGACTTCACCCATCTTCACCCCCAAATGGATCCCCGTGGATCCCCATGGATCCCCGGACCTCAGAGAAGTCAGCACAGCAAGCGCTCGCAGTGCCATCGCCCCGAAGCCCATGGCCACAGGGAAGGACACAAAACAGCTACTGAGAAGGATCTGAAAGGATCTGAAAGCCTTAAGAATGAAAAATATGGAAAAATAATGAACAAATATGAACAATATCAAGCAAAAGTGTTTAAGATATGACTCAAGAGCTACTCGCAGCTGCAGAGATAAAGTCTGTGATAAGTGTGATCTCTCTGGTTCATTTCCAATGTAGCTGGTTCGTTTCTTTGTGTTTCCCTCAATGCCGGAGAACTGAAGAATCTGAAGATAGGAGTCTTCAAGTCAGTGAGGTCTTGTCCCAGCCTGTAGCATTCATGTGATGCAAGAGCTACACTTATTTCATTGCCAGCCCTTAAGCACCTCAACAGCCTCAACACCTACGACCTACGCTGCAGCAAAATGCGGGCAGTCGGCTACCCAGCGGACCATGATGGACCATGGCTCAACAAGTTTTTGTTCCCAATGATTTCTCCAATTCTTGGTTGCCTTCAAAAAAATGGACTACTGCATCAGCATTCATCAAGTGGAGGATTTGGGGTATCCCAAGTCTCTCGGGTATCTCCCAACCTAGAGACCCGCCTCTAGAGCTTCACGTACACTTCCAGCGGTCTGGGAATGGAAGGTTTCGAGCATCTCTTCAACCTTGTCCAATTGGAGTCCCAAACTGATCGCCAAATAACAGGGAAAGTGATGATCAACCACTAGATTCACTAGATCTGGGTACCTCAGACGAATGTTGGATGTGAGGCCATTGAAGGGGTCACTGTAGTTTGCCTAAGGTCATTTATTAGTTTGTGGATGTTTGTGGTCTTTGTCTTCGCCACCTTGACCTTCAACGCGCATTGCTGCTGAGGGGAGTTCATCTGCTCTGCTGAAGATGGCTTGATCGTCGGCCAACCTGGTGTCTGGGGACGATGGGGATTTACAGACCAGCAGACTCTGTGGCTTTACATCTTTTTCGGCATGTTCGAAATCACTTTGCAATTGAAGTCAGATTCGAAATAGCCAACAGGATCGGATCACAATGCACCGTGGAAAGTTTTCTGAATGGTATAGTGAAAAACACTAGCTGTGCCTGTCAGAAATGAACTCGGTCTTCTCTGATTCTCGCTCAGCCAGGAGACGTTCTCGTTTGGCTGCGCAGGTGACAAGCGGCCATTTTGCAACTGGGTGCCAAAAGGTAAGACCAAGAAAACGAAGAATTCTATACATATATATATAATATAATATATATATATGTGTATTATATATATATATGTATATAAAGACAATGCCACTGCCACTGCAAGAAACAAATGTGTAAATTCCAATTGCAACGAAACCCTTTTTGGTCTCCACATTTCTCTCGGTGCAAAAACTGGTCGTCTAAAGATCCATTTCAAATGTTGTAGGCTGACAGAAATAGACAGAAACTTGGCCGCACCCAGAATAAAACGTTCAACGGAAACGCCTTTGAAGTAGGAGATATATCTCTGGACTTGCGCTTTGTTCAAGTCACTCAACTCCTGGCATCGGGCAGAATGGATGGCAGGTGAAAGGGTGGTGATGGATTCATGGACTCAATTCAGGAGCCGATCGTGTCGCCATGGATTTGTTTTTAGCGCTGGCTGTCACCTGTTGAGCGCCAAGTTCAGGGTCAACTGATCGTTTCATCATTTAACAAATTGGGTACAAATTGGGTTTCAAAAGGGCCGTAGCAGATCCTGGCCGGACAATTCCGAGCAAATTCCGAGTAAACAATCGGGATTGCCGAAATCAAGTTTGGTTGATGGCGACTGTGCAATGTGAAGATTGTGGTTTCCATTTTGAGCTGAATGCCACAATTTGTCATCCTGGTCATCTTAAATTTGAAGCAAATTACAGAACTAACTGACTGAAGGTCCAGTCCAGGAGCAATCAATCACACAGTTTCCGCTCGTGGAAAAAGAATACACAAGTTATGTGAGAGTTTGCCAAGTACCCCAGTTGTGAAAAATGTGGATGCCATAATTCAAAACCAAAGTGACCAAAGTGTTCTCTGGGCACTTCACCAAAAGGGAGTTCCAACTTCCAGGGTGGCAGTGGCAGCATCCAAGACTCCCAGCAGACATGGTCTCAGCGAAGCCGTCACCTCAGATGACCCCATCCATCCCCATCCGGGCCCCATCCCTCCAGTTTTTGGTGATCTATTGGTGAAATAAAAAACAACAGAAAATCAAAATACTTTTGCTGATGGTAGTGTGTCAACTCAAATATATTAGAAATAACGTTTTGTACTCTGTGATTGATCAGTATAGTCATTTTCCTGTTGATTCGAATTCATGTCACTGGCGCATGTGCGTCACTATCTTATAAACCGTTCGGTTTTAAGTGGTAAACAACCATGATATCCCACCGTTCTTGTCCCGCACGTTTCGGTGCCGAGTCACGAGACAGAGCGCCGGCGGGTGCCGGCACAAGGGGGCCCTTTCGCCCAGGATTGAGCCAAGGAAACTGACCATAAACATCGCATTACGACGCACACGCTCGTGTTTGCATTCTTTGGTGCGTTGGGCGAGTCAACTGCTTCTTGTCTGACTCGGCTGCTTGTTGTCTGACCATGTCTGACCTGTGTTGTCTGACTCGCGTGCTGGTGTTGCTGCCACTCGGGCGTAACTCCAGAAAAGGAAAGCAGCTCTGCAGCCTGCAGGGTTTTTCAGTCGGTTTCTTTGATGGCAAAAACACTGATGGCAAATCAGTGATGCCCTCAGCACTTTTAGATACATGTTGCACTTGGAAATGTCTATTCCAACCCAAATCCTGACACTTCATGAAATGCCGTCAGTGGGGTCAACAAGTCACACATTGGGAAAAAGGTGCCAGCTGCTGCTGATGTTTTATCGATTTTGTCAGCATCGATACCTGGGGTGCTTCATGTGTTTTCCGAGCACCTCTGCTAGACGTGTTCAATTCCGACAATTTTCGCGGCTTGGCCGCAACTGTCAGCACTAGTGTGGCAAAATCAAAACCATGGTCCTGTGGTCCCCATAACTGTCACAATCTTTGTTTTTAAGCATTTTAAAATGTTTTTGGACATCGTTTGTCTTCAACTTTGAAGCCAATTTGAAACAGGGACCGATCGTTTTCGATGTTTTGAAGGACCAACGTCGGTTCCCGAAGGGCACAGATCAGCCCGAATCCATCCGAATCCTTTGCAGCCGCTCTTCAGCGGCGGAGCTGAAAGCAATTCAACTGGAAACTGGAGATGCGAACGACTCCCTGCAGTGTCAAACTCGGAGTCTGCTGATGAAAGGGCTGACGGACAGGTGAATTCGCGCTGTTGCCGTTCGCACTCAGGTCCAGCGAAGGAAAATCAGCAGGCTATCTGCGTATATGTCGCATATTGTCGCATGATGTCAGCGGGTCCTCCAACCCTTGGGGATCTCTCTAGAAACATTAGAAACAATGTACATATGATACAAACCTTTTCAAATCAAGGGCACGCGACATATCCAAAAGTTCCTTCAAAAAAGGAACATCTGAATTTGGTGCAAAAATGTGCAAATGTCAAAACGGGTCCAACTTCTTAGAAGCTGATGCCTTGGGAGAATGCAATTTCTCTGAGGTCTTGTTGTAGCTCGATGAACCACGCTTTCTGCGTCAGAAAATGCCACAAGACAATGACCAAATACATGACGAAGGACAACAACATTCGATTCCGTCGCGAACTGGATGCATTGTGACCTAGAAGCTGCACCCGATTCTGCCAGTTTTTGGTGTAGTCGATCAAGCCAGCCACTGGATCGATGAGGCCTGCAACGAGATGTTTGGTTTCGTTGTACCAGTTAGTCTTATGCGTCAAAGATTCAAAAGAGTATATAAAGCAAGAAATGGCACTTCTGGACACTTCCTGGGAGAGACTAGAATAATAAGAACCTTAAGAACCGAAAGAGATTAAAGAGATTGCCCAAATCATCCACCAAAAACAGCCAAGAGACTGGTGAAAAAACTGTCCAGTTGCATCCGCTTGTCGCCAATGGCCTTGTCAATGGTGAATTCATACCTCCAGCGTTCCATGCGTTCACGCCAACTTTGCAGAATCTTCAGGGTGTCTTCATAGAGGTGAACATCCAGTTTCACCAGCTTGTTCATGATCTGAAGCATTGCAGCCAGAATGCACGGCAAGAATAGCACGCAAAACCATGGAGTGATTGCGTGTTGGCCATGGATTAAGCCAACGGAGAATGCAAGGATAACGGCGCACATGACCATGATGATCGTCAAAGCAAAGAGGACCACTTGTGACTTCACCTCCAAAACCAAACAGTCTGCCCGGGCAAAGAGTTGAAGCAACGCGAATTTCCGTGTTTCAGGGAAGGTGATTTGCAAACAGTTGAATCCCTCCACATGATCATTGCCATCACCTGTGACCCCATAGGCACAAGGATCGTCTTCACCAAAATCAGGTTGTTTGGATGTGATTGCTTCACCTTTGGGAGTGGCTTCTGCAGGAATTGATTTGTTATCAATCTGCAACACCTGCAAAAATGACTGCAAAGTGGACAATTCATATCTCAAGTGACGAAAGCCCTCAGCAAGTGTCTTTCTGAGAAGGTTGTCATGGTCAAGTTTTTCTGCTTCGATGAGATCCACTGTCTCCACTAGGTTTGCCTCTTCCATCTGAAATGGCCGCAAAATGAGCCTCTTAAAGCAGGACTGATAGGTGGTGGTGAGCATTTGACGACGCTTGAAGGGTGCAGCCAGAAACAAAGTGGCCAACTGAGACAGCTCCATGCGGTCCAGGTTTTCGTTCAAATCACAACAAGAGCTGATCAGGTGTGCAGATGACGCGAAGGCCATCAACAAATATGCACGTTGGCAGTGTTTCACACCGTCATTCATGGAGAAGAAGACGTCTTCACAATCCGTCAGAAAACGCCAAATCGTCGGAAAGAATGCAGGGCCAAGGCTGCAAACCATCAATACCAGAAGCTGCAAAGGCGAGGCCTGGACCGGTGGACCAGTACTAGAATTCACTAACCACTCCAGCAATTCATGCAAGAAATCTACGCGTAAGGTTTTCCGCGTGACTTCATTGGAAAACATCTGAACCTTTAGACTTTGGACTATAGACTTTAGACCGATTGAACAGAACCAACAGCGACAACTCATTGAACAGAATCCGCACCAGCACCACACCTGCTGGGGTGACATCGACTCCTGCTTCAATATTTGGCCCAACTCCAGTTCCGTCATCTCCTGCACCAAGTTGACATGCACAAGGCCCTGCTATGAAAATCTAAAACATATGGGGTGGTGAATTGGCTGGAAATTCTGATAAAATCAAATTGTTTCCCGTTCGAAACTATTACACAAAACTTGAAACACCAAGTCCTGCTTGTCATTGTTCACTGCAACCAAAATTTGCTGCATCACCTTCATGAACTTACTGGTCAAGCTGCGTGACGGCCAAAATTGTACGTTTTCATAGATCTGTGTGTCAATGTAATGGATGATCTCCAATAACTGGCCTGCCAAGTTGCTGTCGGAGTCTGCTGCCCGGTCGCCACTCTTACGGATGACATTGAGTTCATCCATTTCATCCAGGACCATCTTGGCAATCCCCTTCTCAATAGAACATTGGCACACATCTGCCAGAAATACCAAGGATGAGATCAGAAGACAAACATAAGGGCCACAAAGTTCGAGCATGGAATTTTCAGCCTTTCTGAATTCTTGCAAGGTCTCTTTTTGAAATGCCACCATCGTCATCGTCCACAAAAGATACGGTGGCAGGAGGGCCAAACCAAGCATCAAGAGTAGCAGTAGCCGGTCATGGCATTTGCGATCAGAATCCCACATTGCGCAAAGAATTGCAAATGGCACCAAAAACGGACCCAACAAGATCAGGAAGACAACTAAGCACATTGCCATTACCACAAAATGGACTGACACCATGTAGACACCCTCAGGGTTCACACGGATCTCTGGCATGTAAGCACTGATGATGTATGCAAGTTGCCAGTAATATTTGGTAAACGGCATGCGCACTGTCCATTTTGTGCGCTCTGTGGGGTTTTCTCCAGTTTCACCATTTGCCAAAAGGGTTTCCCGCTCCAAAGAGCTAACTCTGCCCGCTCGATTTTGTACGATGGAATAGCGTGGGGGTTTTCGCCTTGCCTCCACCATCGGCTCATCAGCAATTTGCCACATCCCCAAAAACTCGCCAAGGGCCAAGACTTATGAGCACCCCACCCGCTTGCCCTGAGCCAACCGGATATTGCAACACAAGGTTTGACGCATGCGTTTCGGGAAAAAAATACTAAAACAATCAAATCTGATTCTGCAGATTCGGAAATTGTCACACCAGCACTCTCGCATGTTCCAAAATCAACCAAATTTTGCAACGCAACCGAACAGCACCAAAACCATTCCTGTTGTCAGGCCTTCTCGCAAATGGACAAATTTTTTATATGTTCACACTACAGCTTCCGTTGCTTCAGTTTCCCTAGTATGATATATTACGTTTGACATCCTACACATGAGTGTCAAGGCTGCTGCGCGGGTGCATTCTATTTTAAGGGTGGTGCAAAATAGGTCCAATCTGCACACAATGTTTTAGAACCAGCGGGTCCAAATTAAGTACAGCAAGACCTAAGATACAAATCCCCCTTTTAAACTGACACCTGTCAACAACCCAATCACCGGGGTATGTTGGGGTCAACCATAGAGGTGGGGAGTTCAAAAAGCACCACTTCCAAGACCACAAAGTGGTGGTGCATGGGGATGGTGGTGGGAAAACGAATCAGGGAAACTTCAAGCAAAAATGGCCACGGACCAAACACTGAAGTTTCCGGGTCCAAAGTATGAACACATATGTACAAGTACATGACACGTTCACACTACATCTTCCGTTGCTTCAGTTTCCCTAGTATGATATATTACATTTGACATCCTACACATGAGTGTCAAGGCTGCTGCGCGGGTGCATTCTATTTTAAGCGTGGTGCAAAATAGGTCCAATCTGTACACAATGTTTTAGAACCAGCGGGTCCAAATTAAGTACAGCAAGACCTAAGATACAAATCCCCCTTTTAAACTGACACCTGTCAACAACCCAATCACCGGGGTATGTTGGGGTCAACCATAGAGGTGGGGAGTTCAAAAAGCACCAAACAAATCGACCATCGACCAGCCAAAGCGAGAACTCCCCAAAAACCAATCGATGGAAGCACCCAGTCAGCGGACTGCAGCAGACCTTTTTCTCGCTGATGAATGTCAAAATGTGAACGCCACTTTCGACCAACTTGGGTGATCACAATGCCGGATCACTGCAGCAACTCCATCCACGGGACAGTCATCTGAGAAGCTGGATTTAGTTCAGTGGACAGTGTTTCTTTGAAACGATTCAATTCGTCTGCCAACACATTCAGTCTGCCAGGGATGTGAGTGATGTGAGGATATACTTGGTATCGTCGCATAAATTTGAAGTATGGGAGTCAGCACCGCTGCCGGGGTCATAGTGAGCCCTTTGGCAGAGGCGGCGTCCGCCGCACTGTTGTCGGTAGCCTGATGACATGCAATGGGGCCACGAGTGCGAGGCAGGTGGGCGTCAATGCAGAATGAAAGCGCGAACTGCGCAAGTAGTTCCCATGCTGCAATGTGCTTTTGCATGTCATCACCTAGCCATGGCCATAGCGATTGAGCTTCAGCCAGTGAAATGCGAAACTGGAACCAAGTGGAGGAGCCATCAGGAAAGATGGCTGCTCCCCCCAATCCTGCCATAGACTGTGATGCCATAGCGTCAGCTGTAGCGTTGACTTGTATCCAAACTGGAGGATACATCAACAGTGAAAATGGCGTGGAGATCAGCAATTGTAGCCATATGTTCAATGTCTCAGCTGCTTCATCATCCAGTTTTCGGTTTGGGGTGGTAGGATCAGAAATGCCCACCCAAACGCGACGAGATTTGATATGTAGCGATGCAACATCAGTCAACGTGTGGACATTCGCATTAGCCACACGACACAAAGTAACTCCTTTTCGAAGTGACTGGTGTCTGTGGGTCAACTGTGTACGCGGTTGTAACTGATCATCCAACTGTGCCGTCAGGTTTGGAACGTGACATGGTCCATACCCACCATAGTAGTAATAGGGATTCGATGCAGAGCCTTGTACAGTGGTATAAGGAGTGGGCGTAAATGCCGCCATGCCGAAGTCAGCCATAACAGACGTCCCACAAGAGACTGCAAATCACGTAGCGTCAGGCGTGTGGATCTCTGGATGGACCGAATCTGAGCAGTGATTCGCTCCAGTTTCTCACAAGGGACTTCTATAGTCCAAGAAGAGACAGATATCCGCCATCCTATCCAGTCGATCGTGTCTGAGAGCGCTGCTTTGTGCCATGACATGGGCACCCCCAAAATAAGCAGTAGTACAACAATCAATGAAGCCCAAAGAGGAGAGGAGGATTTGTCCAACCAGGGAAGCAAGTCGTCCACATACTGCCACAGAGCATGCCCATGGGCCAGCAAAGAGTGGCAAGAACGCACCATGATGCCAGCCAATCTACCCCAGTACCAGCCACTTGCACGGGCCCCAAAATTGAGTGTGATACATCTGTAAAGTTCCCCATTGGCATGAAAGCAGAGCAAACCACCATCATCTGGATGAACCAAGATTCTGCGATGAGCTTTCGCTACGTCAAGGGTGAGCTGTGTCATCTGTTGGATGGCCATACCTTCGGGGGCACATTGAATGACATCAGATATGCGTGGCAGCAGCATATGGTTAGGCAGAGCTGTGTTGGCTGTCACCATACTAATCGAACTGTCAACTACCAAGCGTGGAGAACGACCAGGTGCGAGGACAACGCCCAACTTGCCAATGGCCGTTTTGGAGTACAACTGCTTAAGTTGTGGTACTCCCCCTGGTACGTGAGCGATGAAACCAGCGTCAAGCTCTTCTTGAATGAGAGAATGAACAATATCTGGGTGATCCTGGGCGCTCTTCCAACTATCAAGGCAGTCTTGCAAAGGCTGGTTGACTCCCAACCGCACACCTTGTGGTAGTTGTAGTCTGCGTCTGGATCTCGTAACAAGGTCGCCAAACGATGCCACAGTTTCAATCGAAACGGTTGGCCTGCTGCAATGTCCAAGAGGAAGTCGCCGGGTGGACAGTCCAGTATCTCAAGCATGTCGTCAATGTAGGGCATGAGCTCACTTTCTGACAAAGGTGGTTCTTTACAACAGTGATTTTGAGGGACTGTCTGCTATCACTAAGGCGTTTGAACCATCTGGATCGCAGGGAGGCAAGCTTGTCATTCCGTTGGGGAATCATATGAAGAGCAGTGCTTGGCAGGCCACCTCCATCCTCGATGCGGCCTGGTGGATCTGGCCAGGAAAGCTGTTTGGGCAATATGGTTGGCCAGTCCGCCACATGTAACACTGGGTTGCCAGTCGTAAGAAAAGGTCTGATGATGAATGCCAAGGCTTGTGCAAGTTGAGCTGGGTACTCTGCTGTGATCCTGCTCTTGAATGTACCATCAGGGAGACGTACGCCCACGATCTGCTCAATTTTAAATATATACTATTATTGTTAACCCGGATACGATCGAACTCCGGCAAACCCAAGATTTTTTTGCTAGCTCCCCTTATCACTTGTTTTCTTTTTTATGTGCTAGGAGTCTAGGGGGTGAAAGGGGTGCAGCGCATCGACACAAATCTAAACTGGCGCCATGATCAAACCACGCAGTCCTGGAATCGCACAGAAGAGGAGAAATCACCCGAGGCCTCAGAAATGATCCGGCAAGCGGTAAAGACAATTGAATCAAATATTTGATGGGTTCAAACATGGCATGACCAAGCAAAAACACGAATGATAAAACGCAACTTGACCCAAAACCAAGTGTCTGCAAAAACAAAATCTAAAGTGCAGACTGAAACACATCTGTAATCCCACTGCAATGCATGGCATGAACCCTGCTGGCACAGTCATTCTCTCTCTCTCTCTCCCCCTCTCTCCCTCTCTCTCTCTCTCTCTCTCTCTCTCTCTCCCTCCCTCGCAACCATACAAGGTTCACACGGATCGCTGAAATTACGCAATCCTTGCTGCGGTGTGCAAGCATGAACTTAATTAACGTTTGCAGGCAAGCAAAAGATTCTTCAACAATCGTCCTCGCTCTCAAAAACCTCTTCTACTGCATGCTACAGGATGCTTCGCCAGGTCCCTGAGCCCTGCACAGACAGCAATCACGAAAGCCACGCAATCAAGTTCAAACAGCTGCGGTAACCCTTTGAGTGGATGCACAACCCAAACGAACCAAAACCGTCAAGACGTCCTACACATCTTTAGCAACCAACATCTCCCAACTGAACACAAAAATCTGCCTGGCTATCTGACAACTTTCAAAGCCGATTTCTTTTCAAACTGGATATCTCCCCCCGACTCCAACTTGAGATGTCAAAAAGGGATCTTAAAGAATACACTTCTGATTCGTGCGTGGCATCAAATGAGACCCACAGGTTGGCATGTACATTTCTCGGCTTGCGCACCTCAGACCTTGTTCCTGCCACTCTGTGCAAGCAAATGTCAAAAAATTTGGGTTGCAGAAACTTGTTTCCACATGTTGAAACAAACAATCAGACAAAAGTTGCAAACCTACGCGAGCGTTGGAAAAGTAGACAACACAGGCAAGAAGGATGCACAGAGGGGCGAGTCAAGAGGAGCAGCAGAAGCAAAGAAGGAAACAGCAAACCACCAATTCAATAGCAAAGGGCCCGAGGGACGCATCGGGCGTCACAAGCGGTAGGAATTTTAACGCGTATACCACAAGTCATCACTAGACACTAGACCTGTAAATCCTATAAGCCTTCGCTAACAACATGCATGACGAAATCTGCACTCGGGCTTTGACAGGTTGACCTGACCAAGTTGCGAACAGCGACGAACAAGAAATGAAAAACAAGTTCACATCACAACTTTCCGTGGTTTCAAAAAAGGAAAGACCTAGAGGCCAACACCGCATACGCAAAACAAAAACAAGCGTCCGACTCCAACCAACTGACCACGCTTCAAATTAAGCAGAACGCTTGCGAAACGCACCAGCGCGCATGTAGCAGATGATTTGAAAGCGCAAGAACCCTGTAATCAGGAATCCCTCCGTTTGCTGCTATGTTTTCCAGGCTCCAGACACTTATGGCTTGGATCCCATCACATCCCTCTCTGTCTCTGCGTTGCAACAGCTTGAAACTTGAAACTTCACAAAAGGTTTATCGGTACAGTGCACGGAGCTGCTCGAGCAGCTGCACAGCTACATCTCTCAGGCAGCGCGGCCTGTCACGTGCTGGGAATTGCAACCGTGGACACCCGGCCACCAAGCGAGTCAGGCACCTTCTCCGAGCGCAACTCCGACACCTTGGAACCCATGTGGTGCTTTCCATTCCTACAAATTGCGTGGACAATAACTTTCTTTCATCACGTCAATTGCAGCCACAAAAGAATTTAAAGATCGATTCAAGAGATGCGCGGGGGGCACCGCCAGCTGCAGCACCACCACCTCAATGCACAACTAAATTTCTTATCAGCACTGCAAAACACACATTGCCACAGCACTGGATACTTGGAATTCCAAACTCACAAAAAAAGGCATTGCCTCCAACTCCAACTGCTGCCCCGCCATCAGCACCTGCAAAACCAAAAAATTGACTCTCCTTTGCAACAGAAACACTCAAGCGCATTCCGCTTGGAGCCTCCACCACCTCCGCCACCAGCAGCAGCCCCGACGGCAGCAGCATCACCTGACACTTGGAGGACAGCATGCGCCGGAACTTCCAGCACATAAGCACGACCTTGTTGCGCACGTTGCAGAAGCAGCTGGAGGTCATCAGCGGACAGGCCTTTGGCAGCCTGCAATGCAGTCTTCAAAGCAAATTCGCAACCTTTTCAAACTTTTCGTTTAAAAAAAAACTACGATGTTGCTGGCAAAAGGTTGCAGCAGCCACGATTGAAGAACCGCAGGTGTTTGACCACACAGTGAAGACGCGACAGTTCTTACAACATTGCCTTCAACAGACGCTGTCGCTTCGCAGCTAGGAGCTTCTGATCTTTGGCTGCTTGCTTCGATTGGCGCTTCAACTCAACACGGCGGCGCTTCAAGGTCTCCATTTCTTGGTGGAGCAAAGCCTGACCGCAAGGAGCAAATGACGAAGGTATGGCAGGCATGCCCAACAGAAAGCCACCAGGCAAATCCCTTTTCCTAGGAAGCTACCCTATCCACCTCTGCCCTAGACCTCTCTTCACAACGCCAGCCCACTGCGAGCACAAAATTCGCACCGCGCCACAACGAGGGACCGCGCAACGATCCAAAATGGCCACCGCACCACACCGCCAACCTGACCCCAAGGCGACCTCGGGATGACAGGGCAACTTCAAGCTGACCCCAACGCAACTTCAACGTCACCGGACGCCGACCTCAAGGTGACCACCTCGAGCCGACCTCAAGGTGACCACCTCGAGCCGACCTCAAGGTGACCACCTCGAGCCGACCTCGAGGTGACCACCTCGAGGTGACCTCCGGCATCATTGGTGTTTAAGGTGAACCACACCGGTGTTTAAGGTGTACCACACCCCTGGTGTTTTAAGGTGAACCACACCGGTGTTTAAGGTGTACCACCACCACGGTGTTTAAGGTGAACCACACCAGTGTTTAAGGTGTTTAAGGTGAACCACACCAGTGTTTATTTAAGGTGTACCACCACCACGGTGTTTAAGGTGAACCACACCAGTGTTTATTTAAGGTGTACCACCACCACGGTGTTTAAAGTGAACCACACCAGTGTTTAAGGTGTACCACCACCACGGTGTGTAAGGTACACCCCACCTGCAACCCTGCAAGCCCGCCTACGACCCTCAAACCTCCACCTATGACCCTTCCAGATCACACCTGCGACGTGCAAATCCCCTTGTAGGGAGCGCAGCCCACTTTACTCACAAAATTCGCACCGCGCCACAACGGAAGACCACGTTACGATCCAAAATTGTTACCGTGCCACACGCGCACACTCAATCATAACGTCCTCCTCGCGCAGAGAGGATAATCTAGTTTAACTTTTTCAAACGCGCGAAGCACGTTACGATTGCATGTTTTCCTACAGCCGCGTGCCACTTTTTGATCATAACGTGCTTCAAGTGCTTCCTCTACATGGAAACAACTTGCGTCCAAATAGCTGCCACGGCAACCCCAATTTTCAGCTCGCAATCAACCCTGCTTTCTGGACTCCACGGACCGGTCCTCCTCAGTTGCAACAAGCAAATAAAAATATTGCGTTTCATTCAGTCAAGTGTAAGTGGATGATCCATGGTGCCAATGAAGGAGGCGGGCAACGGCCGTCTCCTCGATCTGACATAGTCCAATAATCCTATTTGGCTTGCAGGAACGCTATCCCAACATAGGTATGCCTCAATTTTTATTTTCATCTTCTTTGGGAAGACCAAGCTCGCACTTTGCACAGATGGCAAACCTTCTGGAACTTGTGGACACAGCTTCCAGCCCAAGGCATCACAAAGTCTCTCTCCAAGACACGTTTGCTCTGCTACCGCCCCAACTGCTGCAAAAGCTGCCTCCCAGTCATTGGCCGGCAACACAACCTCAATGGCAGCTACCACAACCTCGAGCCATTGCATCGTTGTCACCGAACCAGCTGCAGATGCGGCTTCGCGTCGACGCCACATCTCTTTAAAAGCTGCCTTGAACCTCGCAAACAAATGCGTGTCGCACGGTTGCAACTCTGCAGTCATCAGTGCCGGAATGTAACACAGTCGGATTCCACAACGCTTGGCGTGTGCCAAGATGGTTGGATGAATGTGACAGCGAGCCACGTCCAAAATCAAGATAACATAGCGTTCCTTAACGACATTCCCAAAGATGAAGCTAGCAAGGACAAATACCTCCTCATCAAGGCATGTGTGTTCCACGCTGACTTGCATCGCCAGACATGTATGTTGGTCGGCAAAGACGTCAAACTCTTCAGCAACGCCACAGAAAATTGGTGCTCATTTCCAATGAGCACTTGCGGCAGCCGGAGTTGGACCTCTGGGTCATGACAAATGCTTGCCAGGAATGTGATGTGGCTGCGTCTGTCACTGAGACAAGATACTTCTCCGAATGCACCTGTCAGGCCCAAAGTCTTGACTACAGTACCAACCAACCCACTGGCATGCCGCACCACGGCAGTCTCGTCCATGTTGATCAGCAAAGGCGGGCGATGGGCAGGAGCGGCTGCGCAGGCTGCGTTGATCCATTGGAAATAAGCCAAAGCCTGGCAAGAAATACACAGCCAAAAACGGGAGCGCCAGACACTCCCAAAAATGGGTTTGCAATTGGATTAAATTTGGAAATGCTATTATTTCCTGGGTACGCTCCCAATTTTGGCTTTCCCAAACACAACCAAAAACGGGCTTGCCCCAGATGCTCCTTGGATTGCTTCTCTTGCACTGATAGGTGGCTGCACAGCTTGAGCTTTCCGATGCGCAACCCCCAACGCAATCGAAACGTCGCCAACCATCTCCTCTGGCTACGAGGTGTAGTGAGCAGAAGTGAACGCAATTTTTGCTGGTAAAACTGCGGCGCCAGAGCAGGTATGGCACACAAAGCTTGCTCCACCAACTGTGCCCGAGATGGGGCCACACCATGAACTGCGTTTTGCTCTTCAACCCATGCAGTCAAAGAACGTTCCATCAACCAGCGGAGAATTTTCAACATCTGAGCTCCACTGACCAAACCAGCTTGGACAGGGTTGCCACAAAGCCTTGCAATCTGCGACAAAGGCGCCGTATCATAGGCTGATTCAATATCAGAAACCAGCTGTCGCCTTTCTCCAGAACAAATCCCAGAAGCCGCGGCAACAAAAGTTCTTTTCTTCCAACAACCTCGGCCCTGCACAAAGTCTGCAGCTACGTCAGCAATACCACCGCTGTATTCCAAGACCACCAAGCAGGGCGGGCTGGAAGGCGAGCATCGCCAGCCCTGACCATGTCGCAGCACCCTTCCTTGCTTCTTTCTCTTGGCATTGGCAGTCTGCTTCTGTAATCTTCTGAGCTGCTGTCGCACATCTGCCAGCTCCGCGTGGAGCACTTGGTTACGCATGGCCGGCTCCATGTCTATTGCATAGATTTTGGCTGTTCCAAATGTACAGTATCACAGCGCAGGCCTCATGAAACCAAACCTGCACAAGGTCTAGAAGAGATCCGCAAATCTGATATACGCCATAGGAATCCTAGTCCCCTATCAATTAAAAAGCAAAACGATTGTGCCTTGTTTTGATCCAAATTTTCATATTTCCAGCACTGCATGGGCAGACCTACAACAAATGTCCTTCTGAGCAAACTTGCTGCAGCTTCCAAGCTTCCAAATTATTGGATTGGCATCTCCATTCTTCAAGCTGGAAAGAACACAGTGCAGACTGGGGAGGACCCACTTTGGGAGTCCATTTTCGACAACCAAACCCAACCCCAGAAATGACCCCGTGACGTCTCACCTCCTGCTGCTGCGCGCGCTTCGGAGCCATGGACCTGCAAGGAAACAAAGAACGCCATGGAATCTTCAAGCTTTAGCTCTCCTGGAAATGTCTTTATTCATGCTTTGACTCAAAAGGTGAAACTTGGAAGATAATACATGTTCACAGCTGGATTTGCTAGTAACTGCTACTACACCCCTGCAAGCCTACATCAAAGCACTTGATTGCTGCCTTGTGAGAAATGACATGTACAATTTATGGTCACAAAGCGGGTGCCTGCCTGCACTCTTGAAGAGAAAGCTCCTGCATGAGAAGCACATCAAAGCAGCACTGGTGGTGTGGACATTCGGCGCTATGAAAATTTGATACCAAGGGCACAGAGCAAACACCTTTTCGTCTGCCTTGAAACCAGCTACGCTTGCAAAAGGAAAAGCTTTCAGGTGCACATGCATAAATTATGAATTTGAAGGGGCTGCAGGAACACCATTGAAATACACCACAACACGATTGCCCTCTTTGCCTAGCCAATCGTGATTATCAAGAAACTGCAAGTTCAAGGTGCTGTGGTTAATTGTTGCCACAATTGGGACCCGAAACAAATATTTCTCATATTTGCACTGGCCCCCAGGTGTGATTCCAAATTCAAGCTCCACGTTGTACTTCCCTTGGATTTTGTCTTGGTTTTCAGTCAAGAACCTCAAGTCCCTGACGTCGTCCAGAACAAGCCCATCATGCTGTCTGCGGTCAAATGATCGGAGCTTGTCTGGAAAATGAAGCAAAGGTCCTATCTTCAGTTCCAGGGGCTTTCGAAACAGAGAATTGGCATACTCCGTCTTTCCACACATTGAAGGGCCCAGGAGCAGAAGCACCGGATAGCGCAAGGCATCGTCAGCAAAGCGACGCAGCCATGCACTGACTTCAGGAAGTTCAGGAAAAGGACGGTAGAGGGCTGGATTCGACCTGATGCGAGATGTGGTTGCATCAATCTCAGCAGCAATTTCCAATCGATCCTCCTCTTCCTGAACCGCGTCTAGATTCCTCTTGCGGCCAACGACGCCGTCGCGGGTCTTGAAGAGATAGTCTCTGTAGACTTGATTGGACAATTTCCGCTGCTTCCACAACTTTTCCGGCCATGCTCCCAGCACTTGGTACCTGAACTTCTCCTGCGTCCAGCAAGGGAAATAGTTTCCAGCCACGCAAACTTCATTTTCAGGCGTCCTCGCCGTTCCAACCTTGTCGGCCCAAACATAGAAAAAGCCGCGGTCAATGCTCGTCTGAAGCTTCTTCCGGCACAGACCTTCTCCACATAGGTCGGTTAGCTGAACATTGGGCTTCACGCCTTCAAAAACAAAACCCCTCACGGTCTTGTCAACAGTGCTAGAGAACTGGATCATCAAATGGATGTGGAAAGCCACACCCTCCAACCCTGTTTCCAAGGTGGAACACCAATGCTTCGCTGTCCAAGTCTTCATCCGAGCAACCACAAAAGCATTGAATCGGAGCCATTGCCCGACACTGGCAACTCCCTGGTAAGTGAGCAGAACAGCAGACGAATTGATGCGAAACTCTTTCCTAGACCCGTCAGAGCGGGTGGAAGCAAGAACCAAACGAGAATTCTGCGCACACGGCGCAGTGCTTTGCTTCTGGGCCGTCTCCCACTTCATCCTGGCATCATTGAGTTGCTGTTGGTGTTCAACTTGGCCTCCTCTGTCAGGATGCGCCTTCAAAGCCAGCCGACGAAAGTCTTTCAAAACCACACCATCTGGAGAATCACGGCTGCAACTGACGCGCACATCATAGACTTGCGCAAGCGCGCAAATCACATTGACTAGAGCGCGCTTGGCGGCCTGAATGGGCCCACAAACCATGTTGGGAAGAATGAGCTTCGGCTTGGTCCTGAATGCCTGCTATGCTGTCAGTCATTCATGTCGCGGAGTCGGTCGGAATCGAGGCTTGCAAGTGCTTCCCCCAATGTAAACAGTGTATCGAAGCCTGTACGGATTGCAGGCGACTCCGGCAAGACTCCGCATAAGAAGATAGCAGAATTGGCTCCAGACTGTGGTGAAATGCATTTTTTCGATTTTCACTGCTTTGCCGGAGTCGGCAAAAAGATTGAAAACCAAACGCTTCCCCCAATCACAATGCTGCAATCATCCGGTTTTAAATATATACTATTATTGTTAACCCGGATACGATCGAACTCCGGCAAACCCAAGATTTTTTTGCTAGCTCCCCTTATCACTTGTTTTCTTTTTTATGTGCTAGGAGTCTAGGGGGTGAAAGGGGGTGCAGCGCATCGACACAAATCTAAACTGGCGCCATGATCAAACCACGCAGTCCTGGAATCGCACAGAAGAGGAGAAATCACCCGAGGCCTCAGAAATGATCCGGCAAGCGGTAAAGACAATTGAATCAAATATTTGATGGGTTCAAACATGGCATGACCAAGCAAAAACACGAATGATAAAACGCAACTTGACCCAAAACCAAGTGTCTGCAAAAACAAAATCTAAAGTGCAGACTGAAACCCATCTGTAATCCCACTGCAATGCATGGCATGAACCCTGCTGGCACAGTCATTCTCTCTCTCTCTCTCTCTCTCCCTCCCTCTCTCTCTCTCTCTCTCTCTCTCTCCCTCGCAACCATACAAGGTTCACACGGATCGCTGAAATTACGCAATCCTTGCTGCGGTGTGCAAGCATGAACTTAATTAACGTTTGCAGGCAACCAAAAGATTCTTCAACAATCGTCCTCGCTCTCAAAAACCTCTTCTACTGCATGCTACAGGATGCTTCGCCAGGTCCCTGAGCCCTGCACAGACAGCAATCACGAAAGCCACGCAATCAAGTTCAAACAGCTGCGGTAACCCTTTGAGTGGATGCACAACCCAAACGAACCAAAACCGTCAAGACGTCCTACACATCTTTAGCAACCAACATCTCCCAACTGAACACAAAAATCTGCCTGGCTATCTGACAACTTTCAAAGCCGATTTCTTTTCAAACTGGATATCTCCCCCCGACTCCAACTTGAGATGTCAAAAAGGGATCTTAAAGAATACACTTCTGATTCGTGCGTGGCATCAAATGAGACCCACAGGTTGGCATGTACATTTCTCGGCTTGCGCACCTCAGACCTTGTTCCTGCCACTCTGTGCAAGCAAATGTCAAAAAATTTGGGTTGCAGAAACTTGTTTCCACATGTTGAAACAAACAATCAGACAAAAGTTGCAAACCTACGCGAGCGTTGGAAAAGTAGACAACACAGGCAAGAAGGATGCACAGAGGGGCGAGTCAAGAGGAGCAGCAGAAGCAAAGAAGGAAACAGCAAACCACCAATTCAATAGCAAAGGGCCCGAGGGACGCATCGGGCGTCACAAGCGGTAGGAATTTTAACGCGTATACCACAAGTCATCACTAGACACTAGACCTGTAAATCCTATAAGCCTTCGCTAACAACATGCATGACGAAATCTGCACTCGGGCTTTGACAGGTTGACCTGACCAAGTTGCGAACAGCGACGAACAAGAAATGAAAAACAAGTTCACATCACAACTTTCCGTGGTTTCAAAAAAGGAAAGACCTAGAGGCCAACACCGTATACGCAAAACAAAAACAAGCGTCCGACTCCAACCAACTGACCACGCTTCAAATTAAGCAGAACGCTTGCGAAACGCACCAGCGCGCATGTAGCAGATGATTTGAAAGCGCAAGAACCATGTAATCAGGAATCCTCCGTTTGCTGCTATGTTTTCCAGGCTCCAGACACTTATGGCTTGGATCCCATCACATCCCTCTCTATCTCTGCGTTGCAACAGCTTGAAACTTGAAACTTCACAAAAGGTTTATCGGTACACGGAGCTGCTCGAGCAGCTGCACAGCTACATCACTCAGGCAGCGCGGCCTGTCACGTGCTCGGAATCGCAATCGTGGACACCCGGCCACCAAGCGAGTCAGGCACCTTCTCCGAGCGCAACTCCGACACCTTGGAACCCATGTGGTGCTTTCCATTCCTACAAATTGCGCGGACCATCACGTCAATTGCAGCCACAAAAGAATTTAAAGATCGATTCAAGAGATGCGCGGGGGGCACCGCCAGCTGCAGCACCACCACCTCAATGCACAACTAAATTTCTTATCAGCACTGCAAAACACACATTGCCACAGCACTGGATACTTGAAATTCCAAACTCAAAAAAAAGCATTGCCTCCAACTCCAACTGCTGCTCCGCCATCAGCACCTGCAAAACCAAAAAACTGACTCTCCTTTGCAACAGAAACACTCAAGCGCATTCCGCTTATTTGAGCCTCCACCACCTCCGCCACCACCACGGTGACCCTCAAACCTCCACCTATGACCCTTCCAGATCACACCTGCGAAGTGCAAATCCCCTTGTAGGGACCGCAGCCCACTTTGCTCACAAAATTCGCACCGCGCCACAACGGAAGACCACGTTACGATCCAAAATTGTTACCGTGCCACGGCAACCCAATTTTCAGCTTGCAATCAACCCTGCTTTCTGGACTCCACGGACCGGTCCTCCTCAGTACCATGACCAACAGACCAATCAGGTGAAGCGAGCGCGATATCGACTGATGTTGGTAAGAGAGTAGATCTTACGTGGCTAAACAGAGATCGCCTCCAAGAAGTCAAGGCAGGGCTAGCCGCTGAATACAAATGGATTCCAGTGCAGAACCTCCCGTCGTCCTGTATGCCTACGCAGCTGATCTTTAGTGAAGGCAGCAGAATCGTCCACTAATGCCTTAGCGTCCGCGAGTGGCCTGTCAAGGACAATGGCAAAAAGCATTTCGCCGCCATCTTGTTAGATGAGAGCCGGTCGGCCGGCTTGCATTTGCTCAAGGTGTGAAAATCCAGAGACCCAAGTTACCTACGCGACGCAACGCGAAAACCCTGGGGTCGGCAGCAAGGGCGAAAAACCCAACAACACAACTAAAAAACACAACTAAAAAAACCTTCCGCTCAAACACACAGTCCGTCTCTCTCAAGTTCCAACTTTTGCTCCAGCGAACCGAAGGAAACAACAAAGTCTGAGCTTGTTTCCTGTCCTTTGCTTTGACTCTTGTTTGAACCAAGCTTGGCTCGTGTTGAGCCTTGAGATGAAAAATGCGCGGAAGCGCATGCATCTCTCTGTGAATGTCTTCTGACATTCCACTGCAAAAAAAAACTTTCTGCTGCTATTTCGGCACTAAAACTGCCGTCTGCTCAAAACACATCAAAAACTGGTTTGTACAAATTGGTTGTTTGTTTTCGATTTGTTTCAAAAACGTGAGGTTGAAACTCCGTGGACATGCAAAAAAAAACTAAACGCATCTGGCATCCTCAAACGGCTGAAACTTCCAAGTTCGTATCCCTTGTTCTTCCAGCAAACGTGACAAAACGTCACAAAACTAAAACTCCACAACCTTCATTGCAAAGTTCTCAAAGAGATGCCATCAATGATGACGTAAGTCATCAAACTTTCTTCTCGAAAATAGCGATGACGAAAGTCGTCGCTCTTCATTCCAACCAACACAAAGTTCAAGCTCCTGTACGTGCATTGTTCCAGCTTGAATCTCTATGAAGGCATTGCGAAACGTTGATGTCACCAAATCAATGGCGATGAAATCTTCTCATTTGCTCAACGGTGATGAGCAAATTTCACCAAAGTTTCCAAATCGCCTGTTGAAGGCAAACCATTTGCTTCATCTTGATGAGCAAATGTTCCCAAAACGCCTATTGCAGGCAAAACAGTTGTAACTTCTCACCATGGACACCATTGTTGGTGAAAATCACAGTAAACAAAACTGTGCAGAACTCAGCGGCACCAGGTAGTACCATATTTCCACACCCCCACTTGCCGTGAGTTCGAACCATCTGAAAAAGATCAGCGACATTGTGGTGATCTTCCATTCCAGTTCCAAACAAATTCCTTTGAATTCCAGAAACCGTAGATCGTATCGATCTTGTAACACCAAAGATCCAAAGATCTTCCATCTGCAGTCGCAAACAAATTCTTCTTTTCTTTCTTGTCCAGCACTTCCCATGCAGTTGTGCCCGCCTTTAAAAGGCTATTGTACTTGCTCCCAACCAGCTGTCATTCCATTGAAAGCCAATCCAGAGCTCATAGTGCATAGATCCCACATAGATCGCTCACTTGAAGCGGCGCTCCACCTCAGTTCCTGGGAACAGAAGTCCAGAGTCCTTGTTGGACTTCTTTTCAAAGGCATCCCGATACTTGACAAAGTCCATGGCGACCTTGCCAGCAGTATGGGTTGTCAGGTGGCTCTTGCACCACTTGCGGTATCCCGCATACTCCGGGGCTGTCAGCATCTCATTGTAGGTCACATTGGCTTCGGCATATTTGCCAAAAGCAATGACCGTGCGGCCCCATTGCTCCATGCTGGTAATGCCCATTGGCAAGTCCAGCTCCACACTGGTGTAGTCCACCTTGAGGTGGCTTTTCTCTGACACTTCAATCCATGGGTTATCCATAGAACCCACAGATTTCTCGTCCACATAGCGGCGCTTTGAGCCATCGCTCATAGCGGCTCCACGGCTTTCATTCACTGCAACCACCTTCTTGGCCATCAAGGCCTGCAGCTGCTTTTCCTCTTCTATGCTCCATGACTCGGCCATGGCTTCAGCAACTAAGGCGAGGGTAAAAAGTCTGCTGTTTATTGCTAGGAGCGCAAGTCAGACCCTAAGTGACAGACTTTAGCGTCCAAGTTTCCGGCAAAAAAAACAATCCGCCACATGTCAAATGCTTCGCATGAGAGTGGACATGACTGCAACTGTGAAACTTACTTTTGTTTGGCTGTGCTCTGTGCTTTGCTAGAGCTCTATATAAGGTCGCGGCCATACACTAAGGTCATGACGAACAAAAATTGTGAAACTCTTGGTTCTTTTCCATTCCAAACATCTGCAAACATCCACAAACTGACATGGTTTCCAAAAAAAACGTTTACCGTTTGATTTTCCCCGATTCTTTGAACCCTTCTTTCATGGCATTCAAAATTCCCCTGGCTAAAACTGGACT
This sequence comes from Cladocopium goreaui, assembly GCA_947184155.2. Lineage (NCBI taxonomy): Eukaryota > Dinophyceae > Suessiales > Symbiodiniaceae > Cladocopium > Cladocopium goreaui. The sequence goes on from CAMXCT020003223.1 coordinate 1,056,361, forward strand.
GTATAAAGCTGTTTTCCCAAAATGAACTTCGTTCAACGCTGCATGTTCCGGACAGTCGCACTGACCAAATCTCCTTTCTAAGCTCGTCACAAAAGCTCCAGACGTTGAAACGAAACGTAGCTGCTTGCCAATTGGTAGACAGCTCTTTCCAATCAAACCAGTTTTGCACAGTCGGACAGTTCCTGAGAAAATCAAACCACTCCTTTCAAGAGTTTTATGCGTAAGTTCTCGATCCCAAATCTGGTTGTTCTTCGGCAGTTCGAATGACGCTTGGTCACCCAGGCTAAGGTAAAACGACGCGGAAGACATGACTATTTTCCATGTCTCAGTCTCACCAACTCCTGCATGGAAATTCCGAAGAGGGGACCCACTTGAACATGGCGTGGAAACATGTACTAGAACCAACAAGCCTTCTGTTTTCTGTTGTTCTACAAAATCCCGAACTCTTCGTTGAACCCCAAGCAACTCCATGTTTGATGAAACTCCCAAATACCTAAAACCCGAGGTGGAACATGCCCTTTTCAAAGCCGAATCCTTGTCGCAACAAACTTCAAGGAATGCATAGTATGCCGTTCGTTTAGGCATGGCCTCAACAAACAACTCTGCCAAATCTTGCAATGGAAAACCAACTCTGTCAATTCCAAGGGTACTGCGGTGTCGATAGAAGTCCTTTGAAGGCAAACATTTTGTGAAAAGGTCTGCAACATTCTCAACCCCTTGTTTATGGATCAGAGTAATTTCCTCACTCTTCAGTTTGTCTCGCAACCATTCCAACCGAATTTCTATGTGTCTGGACCGTTTTGGTAGGTCTATTCCCTGAACCAACTGAATTGCTGAGCTGCTGTCGCTTTCCATGACAATTGGAACAATCTCACCTTCGTGTTGCCATCCCAAACCAGATACAACCCTTTGAATGAGTCTGGACAGTGCTACGCTCTCTTGGCTAACCAACTGTAACGCGTACAATTCTGACTCACAGCTGCTAAGGGCCGTACTCTGCTGTTGTCTGGCTAAGGTCCGAACAACACCGTTCTGAAATGTCACAACCCCGCCTGTGACACCCCGCCTCGAGTTGAACCTCCAAGGTCCATGCGATGCGTCACTGAAGCTGTGCACCATCAAGCTGTTAGGTGAGTAACCTTCGGCAGTCAAAGCATCCGAACTCTCTGATGGAAGCCGCAACGTAACATTCATGTCGTTTCTCAAGAATCTCAAAAGACCTCGAAGTGCTGCTTCCGTTCCCTGACATGGTGACTGCTGTTGGGTTCCTAACAGTGACATGTAAAGCTTGAGGTCATGACGTGACTGGCACATCTACATGATTTTCCCTACAGCTCTGCGAAAACGTTGGTATCCTTCAGTTGAAAGGGGCTTCATTGCCTCTTTGTCTGAAACTGTTTTCTCCAAGTGTTCCGCAATGTTGGGTGCTGCATCTGAACCCTTTGAAATACCAAACTCCTTGAAAGTTGAATCCAAATAAGACGGATTTACCAAAATGTGAATAGCTGACTCTTCCGGGTTTCTGAACAGTGTCCTACCAATGAAACTGAGTTGACCACCTCCCAGGTGTGAAGGTAAGATTCTGCCTGTCGTTTTCGTTGGAACCACCTTTGAAATTGCATCGCAAATGACAGATTCCGTTCTTTCACAAGACGTTGCCAGCAAAATGTCATCTACGTACACTAACAACATGGCAATTCCCAGTTCATTCCCCTTTGAGTCCAAAACTTTTCCTTGGTAAAAACATGGTTCCAAAGTGTCACTCCATAACCCTTGTCCTTGAATCGTTCCTGCAAGAAGACGAAGCCAAGCTAAGGAGGCGTCTCTCAGCCCGTTCAGGGCTCTCTTCAACTTCAAAAAGGCAACTGAGCCGTCACACAGACTCACTGAAAGCGGCAATCGTAGCAGAACGATCTGATCCTCGAGGGGACTGTGCATAAAGGCATGGGAGATGTCCAACGATCTCAAGAAAAGATTCAGCGTGGCACAGAGAATCAACATCAGGTGCAAAGACTCACAAGATGGTGTAGGGCTTGAATACCCCATCTTTCTAGCACTGGTTCCACGAGCTAGGTCTTTGGCGACAATGCGACATCTGACTCTGATTGCTGATTTAAACGCACAAACCCAACGAGCTCCAATGACCCTGGCCGACTTGTTGACCTTCTGAACTGCCTTAGCTTCTGCTTCGCTCAGCAGATCTCCAGTCTGACAAGCTTCTAAATTGTTGACTTCTTCCTGCATTCCTTCAAAACCCAAATTGGTGTCCAAGGACTCCAACGTTTGATCGTCGATGATGGTGTCTGGTTTCCAAACTCTCACCTTACCACCACCAAGTCTCACAGTAACACTTTCATGCTTAGTGTCAGGTCGAAACTGAATTGCAGAAACTGTTTCATCACTGGAAAATAGTTCTGGTGAAGTAATCCGTTGAAACCCATTCTCATCTGTTTCCCCTAGATGTTGCAAAGGCTGACATGACATCGAACAACACCATTCTGGTTCCTGATGAACAAACAAACTGTCCATCATCGGATCTTCCCGAATTTGCTTTTCCAAATCTGAAACATCAACATCTGCAGTGCGTTTCCGATCATCCCCAACACTTGACGAATCCATGTCGCCCACCGGAGTGGGGCTTCCAAGTCCAACTTCAGGCATTTTTGTATCACCATCTACATCAACCCTAGTGTCCAATTCCTGTCCTTGAGTTGGAGTACCACCATCAACAGGTGCATCTACAAACCTCTCTGGTGTAGACGGCGAATGCATTTCCGTTGAGGCACCAGGTGAAGAGACTGACTCTGGGCTATTCTGTGCTTCAAAAGCCTTCCGACGACGTTTGCACTCAGCATTGTGACGGCTGCCAGGTGCATCCATCCCACTTTCACAAGCAGGACAGCGTCTTGTTTTCTGAAAAACCCTGGAACTCTCTGCAAATGAAACACGTTGACCCTTTTGTGAATCTGGTGACTCAACTTGTTTCCCCATGCCCCCACTTAAACTGGATTTCGGTGCAACTCCTACTGGACCTGATGAAACCTGTTGCCTTGAAGATGATCCAATTGGTTCTCTTTCTAAAACCTGTTCGTCCCCATCTTCAGGTGGTTTTATTTCATCCTGAGGTCCAGACTCAGCTGCTACAATCCGTTTTCGTTCGGGGGATTCTCCAGTCTGATACAAAAACTCACTGCACAACTCCAAATCCCATTTCAAAGGTTCTACAACTCGCACATTCCTAGCTGTAAACCGAATCAAGGTGAGAACTCCATCCAAACGTACCTTCCCTTGCACAACTGGTCCATGAGAGGTCCCACAATGTAAAAAGGCTGCTTCAATCAGTCTCGTTTCGTTTGGAACTCTCTGTTTCACTGAATCTGGTAACTCAGCCATGACAGTTGTACAAAACAAAGAAGATGTTGGTTTGGACAGTCTCCTACCACATGCATTTTCAAGAGGACTAAGGTCGGTACCTGGTGTCTTACTGAAATGGTTATGGCACAACGACAGGTATGTGAGGGCGGTCTGAACCGGCTCATGTGCAAACTTAATGTCAACTCCACACTTCGACATGTCTGCTCTCAAGATTGAGAGACTCTCCTTCAACCTTCTGACACATCTCTCAGCACCTCCTGTCGACTGGTGTTGCTGCGGATTGGATCGGCGGACAGCGAAAGAAAACTGAGATCCTGATTTTGCGAAGAGTTCTCCAACAGCTTTCTCGGCATCTGTGTGTATCAAAACTGACGTGCTTGTTGATGAAATTCCACATTGCTGCAAGTACTGGTTGATCTGAGAGTAAATGGCATTCTTGTCTTCCCCAATGACGATGTAGCCCACATTGTTTGTGGCCAATTCCACAACAACCAAAATCTTAAGGTTCTCCTGGTTCTCCATGTGGTCAAGAACTTCCCCTTCCTTTTTGAGCCAACAGAAATCCGCCTGAAACTCAGTCGACAAACCTTTGGCTGTTCTTCGGCGGTGCTGAAAAGTTGAATGCCCTCTGGCGCACTCACTGCAGGCTGGGTGATGGGGAGTATGACCCTGTCGTTGAACCCTCAGCTAAACCAGAAAGAGCAAACTTGTGGTTCATCCAGTCCTCGTCCAAACTCTTCCATGGATGCAAACGTACCCATGGACATCCACAGAAGTATGAAACTTCCATCATGGTTGCACCGTCTTTGTGTTTCAAAGAAAAACTGTCTGGTGTTTGCGAAAAATACCATCCGGACTGACACAAAAGGGTGGTTGACAGTATGTTGTGCTGGATCCTACCAACCAAAACATGCATCTTGGCCTTTTTCCAAACTGGCGGCAACCCTTGTTTTCCCTTTTCAGACACAAGCATGGACACCTGCAGACTGGCAATCCCACGCATACCAACGTCCCCACCATTGGCAGTTTTGAAATTAGGCATTCCCACATCCAACGGCTCATCAATCCCAAACGCTCGCATGCACGACTCAGCAAGGACAGTCGCACTGGCACCACTATCCAGCAACCACCAAGAAGCATCCTCATAGGTCATATGGGACAAAAGTGGAGCGACAAGCGGTGACCAAACTGACAAACGTTGAGACAGGGAGCACGTATCACTTGCAGGAAGGTCCAAAGGTGGAAACTGCAGGCTTAAAAACCTGAACCCTGGTACGCGCAGGAGAAACCAAAGAAACTGCGGCATCTTCAGCACCCGACAAATCCCCAACCAGTCCTGGACGGAATTTCCAAAACTCCTCAACACCTACAAACTTGTGGTTGTTTTCCAAAACATCTCCAAAAACAGGTTGTTGTTCAAAAATATCACTGTTGTCAAACTTGTCAAAACCCTCAAACGAAATACCAGCACATGTTGGACAAAACAAACCGTTTCCAAAAACGTCTCTGGCACAAAAAACACATGTTTTGCAATCGTTTGCGTTTGTCTCTGACATCACATGAAGCATCGGTGCAAAAATCAAACTTCCAACTGTCTGTTCGTTTCCGTTTCCAGTGGGTGCATTTTCCAAATTTTGAGGTTCATCTGCACCCCACCAGTCATTTTCATTCCACCACCAGGACTCCTCAGGGTCCCACTCCTCTGACGTTTCATTGAGCTTACCCTTCTTTCCTTTGGTGGACTTGCCTTTTCCTTTTGACTTACCTTTCTTCCATTGATCTCCTTTGGAGACTCCTTTTCCTTTTCCTGTGCTCTCCTTTCCTTTGCCTTTCGGTGATCCTTTTGAAACTCCGGATCCACTCTTGTTGGGGCAGTTGACTCCTACATGGCCATACTGCGAACATCTGAAACACCGAACCTTGCTCAGATCTACGCTGCATTCTTTCGTTTCATGTTTCTTACTGCCACATTTGGTGCATTTTCCATTTTGAACTGCGTTCATTCCATGTTCCCAATCCCCATTAGTCATGTCAAACCATTGAGTTTCTCCATCTGGTCCAACAAACTCAACCTGGTTCAAACCTTTCACATGACCAATGTCCAAAAATGGAGTAGGTATAGGAATAAGTCCTACCCCACATAGAGTCGCTGACACTGCAACCCTTAACTGTCTTTGAGTCTCTCGTGTGTCCCTTGGTCGGGTCTGTCTCACACTGTACTTCTGACCCTTCAATCTAAGAGTGCCTAGCAGTCCATTGCGCTATTATAAATTCCTGGGTTAGTTGTAGGAACCTCATAGCGTCGGGCCCTTTACGCAAGCACTGCACCCATGGGTAAATGCAGTCTACCGCATTTAAGAGGACCTGTTCTATGATAGTTATTGCCGTGCTGGCGGCGTCGCCAATTTGAGCAGCGACTGCGGTCAGAACTGCTCTCCCACTTCCATCCTGCCAGCCGGCGCACTATCTTAGTCTCAGTCAACCAATATCCCAATGATTACAAAAACTTCCTGGTAATTCTAATAAAATATCCTTAAGTGAGCACTGCTAACGTAAGACAAAGCAGTACCATGATGACGCCCCCCTCGGGCAAATGAAGCGTCCCGACGCAGACACCAATGAATGACACCTCCCTGTCCGTGCTCAGGCGCAACAACAGCTGGGTAGTTAGGCCGATCCGCACGTTCCTTGGTAAGCCTTTGTTTCTATGCTCCAACCATAATTTGCCGTCAGCACACTACCCAATTTTCCAAATTAAGTACCGCCTCGTCACGTACCGTGCGAGTGAATGCTCCATAAAACTGAATAAATGTATATGGTTGCTTCAGAAATAGTTCTTGCCCAGGTGCCTTTGTCAGTCTACCACATTTAAGAGGACCTGTTCTCTGATAGTTATTGCCGTGTTGGCAACATCGCCAAGCTGAGCAGCGCCTACGCTCAGAACTGCTCTCCCACTCTCAACTTGCCAGCCGGCGCACTATCTTAGCCTGAGTTATAAAATATCCTAATGATTATAAGACCTTCCTAGTAATTATAATAAAATATCCTTAAGTGAGCACCACCGACGCAGGACAAAGCAGTATCACGATGACGCCTCCCTCGTGCAGAGTAATTGAGCCGGCAGGACCTTCAGTATAGCCAAGTTCAAGTAGATAGTGCCCTCGCCGCCCATCACAAAGTATCCTTAGGTAAGCACCACCGACGAGGGTAAAGCAATCCCAAAGCAATCCCATGATGATTCCCCCGTACAGAGTTATGGTGCCGGTAGGACTTCGCGCACGTAGATAGTGCCCTCGCCGCCCATTGCACCTCATGCCCCAAGTTTAATATAGCCTAGAAGACCATCAGAGTCCGATAGCTGCTGTTCCCAAGGGCACCTTGGGTAATGGCGAGACGTTAGCTGCTATTCTGCTATGCGTTGCGATTTTCCAAACCAGTGCCTCACAGGGTTTGATACGTACCTATTGCTGCCGTCCCTTGCCTTGCCCATGCCAGACAGCGGCATGCAGCCGTAAAGCTCTATGCGGCCAGCGAATCTGGACGCAGGTGCCTCGGACCAAGTGTAAGCAGAGTACAAGGCCAATGGTCCAAGGATAGAATGGTGAGGCTTCCCCTCCTTGACCTATTCGCGGGCATTCCCTTTGGAAGATTTGATAGTGGACCCTTTGACCAACGCTGAGTGACCATCTAGACAAGTCATAATTTTTCCGCGGCTTATGAACTCTTTCGACATGCTGTCAACAGCTACTTGTAAGACTGGTACGTCCCAGCTGCTGGAGGAATGGCTTCAGCAACACTTGGCTGACACCATCAAAGCCATGTCCAGTGTTCTGGGTACAAAGCCCAGCAGATTGACTGCCGAATAGGTGGTCTCCCTGTAACCCAGAGATGGCTTGCAGTATTCCAACTATTGGACGATTATGCGGACCAAGAGGTTGCGTGAAACGGCACGTCCACTCTCTGTGAGCAGCCTATTGAGTGTCAAGTAGCTAACAAGTTCACAGAATTGTTTGGTCTTGTTGTTATTTGTTTATTGTCAAGACCCAAGGACCCAAGGAGCAGTAGACTGGGCATGGAAGGGGCACCTGGGTGGCAGTACGCCCTTAATTCCAGAGCATAAGAATCACTCACTCTGTTAGCGTCCACATTCAGAAAATTACTTTTATTGGTTTCTATGGTGATAGGTCAACCATTATCCCCTTTACCAATCCAGTCAATTGCCCAAGAGAGGTATTTAAGTAGTACCGTCCATTATAATTACGACCATTCGTCATGCTAAGATGCCCATCTACTAAGAGTATATCTCATCCCTAGTTCTACCCAAAGAGGATTTTCTCTAGTCATTGGTGTTAGGTGTACACTGCTCCTTATCATTGTCACTGCGTCCGTAAATTTTCGGCTAGAGGTTGTCTGTTGGTATTTCCTGTCCACCGCCCTGCTTCGAGCAGACCGAACGATCGTGAAGGATAGCAGTTCTGATCTTCCATGCATAGGGCAGCGCGTAGCATCACAGCTGACCATGTCCGAGTTTTACTCCAGCAGCTCCTCTTTATCCATCGGGTTCAACTCTTAGCCATGAGATTACAGTATCAGTTGGAGGAAACCATGGATGACCTGGACGACATAGGGTTTGATGAACAGGTACTCAACGGAGTGCTACGAACCACTCACCTTGAGATCATTAGTTTTATTGCCCGCTGTGATCGCACGATGCTCATGACAGAGCAACGCATCCTGCGAGTACTCCTGCGATGAAATGCTGAACAGAGATGTACAGGTTGAATTTTTTTGAGTGGACTATGCTGAGTGCCTCTTACCGTTAAGAAACAGTTAAGCAGTCGACACTCCGGATTTCCTGGTAACTACCATTGGTCAACCAGAGAGTTGTCACGTTGAGGGTATACTCTCCTGGCCAGTCCTAATTTTTTCACAGGTTGCTGACTGCCCCTACTTCCCGCGCTAGCGCATTTAGTCAAGTAGTCCCCATTACCCACCCCCCGCGGTGCCCCTCACATCAGTAGAAACGCGACATATTGTCCATTATCCTCTACTGTTCCCAAGGGCACCTTGGGTAATGGGGAGGGTTTAGCTCAGTGATCATTCTACCGGGTATTTATCTCCCATGGTTGACTCACACATGACTGCTATCCTCTTCCCGATATCCTGCTGCCCTATCTCCTCTCAATGCTGTGTGCTCCTTACTAGCAGTGCTTCTCAGTGTTTTCCCTTTTCTCGCTTCTACCAGGCCTCCCTTTCTGCCAAGTGCTACTGCTCCACCACACTTTCTGCCCCTACCACCTCCCCCAAACCAGTTTATTCCTGCATCACACTGTCGTTATTCAATCGGTCAAGGGTTACATGTTGTGCATCTACCTCGTCGTTTGCTTGATTCGAACATGATTCATTGTTTCCATCAGCAGCTATTGGCTCGAACTGTGAGGACACTGCACCTGCATAAGCCAGTTGTCTGGATCCTCACTGACCCCAACTTTTAGCTTTCGCCCGTTCATACACCCAAGCCGACACGGGGTTCTCGTTGTTTGGCCGCATCAGCCAACACGGGGTTCTCGTTGTTTGGCTGCTGCCTGCAATAGTGAGTGATTCCGATCCTAATTGCCTTTATACTGCCACGACAGGGTACCTGTTGCTGGTATGCCGAGGTCAAACCCATTTCCGTCTGGCCAAATCAGTGTTTCCGATCAGCACTTACTGGACATATCTGCTGGAATGAATTGGGACATGCCTGCAGCCAGCAGCGTTCGCTTTCTTGCAGTGAGAGGCACAATATGGGTCGGTGATTGCCATACAACATATAATTTCACATTGGTGGAATACCATTTGCATATTGACGAGGTGCCGTGGACTCTCTTCTCTACTCTTGCCGATTCCCTTGAGACCGAATTTGACCCTGCCTGGGATACCGTCAATTATGGCCGAAAGGAGCGGTGGGGCTTTCTTGAATTACCCTGGGATGGCAAGGTCTACGAGGTGGCACCACCGTATGTCCAACTCCGACTCTCCATCTTCAATCGAGACGCTCACACCATGCGTGTGGTGCAACCGTTTGTGTGGAACCATACCCACTTGAAGGTTCACCCAAACGGAGCGTTGATTTTCCATGAACAAAAGAGATTAGCCTTCCTGTTGCCGTTGATCGTAGAGGCCCATAACTTGCTGCCGCCTAAGCCTTTGTTCTGGGTGAATGATGACAAGACCATCCCATTGTGGAGAACCACCCTATGGACGCATGCTGAAACTGTACAGTGGTCAGCGGAGACAGGAGAATCGTACCCATTCGAACTGCGAGATGAGCTCCAGCCCCGCATTGACCAACTAAAGTCTTCGCAGCATCCGAAACGGACTCAACCTCCGCCGCCACCTCAACCAACTAGGTGGACGGAGCGCTCCACAGCCAAACAGCACGTCCAAACAGCACAAACAGACACTCCACATGACCCTAAGGGCACTCAGAGTACGCCGCAGCAAGTGGCTGAACGAGAGTGACAATATATGGAATTGCAGTCTATTATCCATCAGGCAAACCAACAAACGCTGACAGACAGCCGGCCAGCAAAGACCAAACATACCCAGCAACCAGCCAACCTGCTGGCTGCAAGTCAACAGAGCACAGACAACGCGCTGCAGGCGATGTGCTTAAAACTCCAGCTCCGTCACAAAGCAAACCACCTGATAAAATCAGTGCACAATCGTTATTTAAAATAAGACCAGACCCACCATCGGCCCCGCCTGCGAGCAAAGCACACACGGATACCCCGGGTACCGGCGTGTTATCCTCTGACTCTCACTCCGCAGCTCACAATAAGGATGATGAGCAACAACAACCTTCGGAACAACAGGCTGCCCAGGACGACACTTCAACAGAGGAATCGTCGCCTGCAAATTCACCCAAAGAATCGCCAGAGACTCAGGCAACGGACGCTGCTGGTGCTAGCAGCCCTGACCCAGTCAGCGAATCCAAACAGGACGATGACCTTGACAACGCTGACATTTCGACGCTACAGAAAATGGAGAAAAGAGCATGTGAGAAAGTGGCATCCTATGAGACAAGGCTCTCCAATGCCCGCGAACAACTATCTCGCATCAGAAAGCGCCTTAAACGAATGAGCGATGACCGATCATCAGACACTCTACAACCCTCTCCTGGTACAGACATGGAAATGGAAATCATTGATTGACCAGGCAGACAGCTAGCACTGCGTGCTCCTGACTGTCCGCAACCATTCGACCAGTGCTGATTTAACTTAATGCTGCTTACTTCACAGAGGCGCCAAAGGAAAAGCAGCCGCGTGCCGGGCTAATACCCCCCAAACCTACCGTAAGGGACAACACCCGCTCAAGGTTACCCCCATAAGCTGCAGCAAGGGGATTTACGGGGTTTTTGTTTTGTGTGAGTGGATTACTTTAATCTGTCTGTGAAGCCGTTTGGTTAGATGAGTGTCCCAGGTCCTGTCACCGCTAGTCATGTAGTTATCTGTCGAATCAACATGTCCTGTGAACCAAGTACTTGTTTTCCGAATGTGGGTTGTATAATCTGTCAGAGGCTCAACTGTTCGCACTGCAGCTTTTGTGGCTCCACTAGTTTTCATCGCTAGGTCAGCCATCCGACACCAATTCGTACACCTAGGTGTAACCCAATCCTGATTGTTTTGCTTCTTACCACTTTTGTTTCCAACGCACGGCCCCGCCAGGGGAACCCTGACCCCGGGTGCCGGGTGTTCGGGGTTTTCCCGGGCATAGCCAATCCCGTTCACACGTTCTGCACCCCCTACCAGCATAGTACTCACTGCCTTCGGCCGGTTGGCACCTGACATCCGGGTACCGGCTGTTCAGGGTCAACCCGGCGTCAGCATGATGCAACAGCTTATGACATCAAATAGATTCATTTCGTTGACGTCGCCTGACCCTGATGATTCAGATACAGAGATCGAACCAACAGAGCCAATCGTTTCGGATAACGCAGTTGAGGATGTGTCCATGGACAGCGACACAGAATACTTTGACGCTATCGAAACAGTTGACGTCGATACAGATGATGACGTTCCGTATTTTCAGCAAGGGGCCGAACCTCCTCCAAGGGAACAGTGGGAAATTGCTGAACCTATCGATTTCCTCGATGTACAGGCTGTCACACAATTAAGCCATCAGCTTGACCAACTCTTCCTCTCTCAGAAAGAGATTGAGACTCCCCTCGGCATGGATGACCTCAAACAATGGTGGAAATGGGATGATGTTGGCTCTTGTCGCATGCCCAGGGCACCCACGACATACCCTGCACTCATGATAGATGAAGGGAATGGCATCCAACGTCCAGCAGCCAGCCAGGTACATCACAAAACGCTCTTCCAGTGGATCATAGACAATCTCTCATGGTTACCAGAGTATGCCACTGTCTATGTGTATGTGGACAATCGCAAGCTGCCAGGCACTGATCCTCCAGCCTATTGGCCACTTTTTGCACCCTGGATCAAAGGCCGATGTACAGTAACTGGCCCCTACTGTGAGAAAACGACTGCTATTCATTTTCCCATTCATGCTGATACAGGTTTACACCAGGTCCATTATACCTGGGCTGGTGCCGCAGCTTTGGAGGCACTGTGCCTAATGTTTCCCACAGTAAACTTTGCCCTCATTGACTCTGACTGCGTGCCGACCTCGTTGTTTGAGATAGCTGAGCTAGTTAATCTTATGACGGATAAGACAAGTAGAGCCGCAGCAATGCAACACAACATAATGGCCAGTTCTAACCAGTGCCCCCCAGCAGTACTCCTCGCCACGGAGGCCAAGGCAGAACTCAATGCCGGCCTGATCATTGTGACAGGACATATACCCATTGAGGCAGCTGATGTGGACATGGACCAAGCAACCCCTGAAGCAGGCATGCCATCCGTCACTGCACCAAGCTCCTCGCCGAGTAATGCACCTGCCCCCAAGGCGCGACGAATAGCCCACCCTGCCAAGCGCAGAACAGCGGAGGATTGGGTCACCGCACTCCGAGAAAGCCGAGCCAGCTTCCTAGCGACAACCGCCGTGCCTGAAGACCCTGTAGAAGCGATGAGAGGTGGGCTACTGCTCACCCCCCTACTAGGATGTAAGGCTAGAACTCCGCTTGACTGGACACATGCATGGGCAATGCTAGGTGAATGGGCTGGAACCATTGCTTTCCCCATACCGGAGCAAGGAGAATGGCCTCGCCATGGTGATGGACGATATCTTAGACCGGACTTTGTCGAGCGGACACCGCCATTCCTTACCTGGGCACGCCCCATCTTCGAGCAAGGTGCACTCTCCCCTATGTCAGTCTTCCCAGCCGACTTCCCTATCCTCTGCCTTCCAGGAGACAAATTGTTCCAAAGTAAGGAGTTGACCGTAGGGTATAGCCTGCCACCAATTCTACACGCCTTCCATGGGAGTAAAGTAGGCCTAGGGCACCAACTCCAACAGTGGCTAAGCAAAGGTCTGCAACCGCTAGCTGTGTCGCTCATAGGAGTTGAAGATGCACCCCCTTTATGGACACACCCCACAGGTTGCGACTTTGTTAGAGGGGGTAAGCTAGTCGTCAAGCCGCACGTTCCACAAAACAGAAGCCTTACCCCGACACAGGTGCTGCTACTCCAGAGCCTCTGGACGCCAGTTGAAGCCCCCAACAGCAGTAATGGCCATACACCCTGGCCCAAAGATTGCGAGCCTGCCATTGTTTTCTGTGGTCAGCATGCGAGCCTTAAGCTTCCCACCGCCCCCATCCTCCCCCTGCTCGAAGCGCTCCAGCGACGACTGAACGTTGACTCTAACAACGCAGAGCTTGCCATCAATGAGGTGCTTGCCAGCCATAATGACCCCAAATACACAGACTGGAAAATCACAGTCATGGATAACACCTCCTGGCAACTCAATGACGCTGACCCAGGGTCCCTGGAAGTTCAGTGCACTGGGTTGGGTGGAGGAGAGCTTGATGAAGACTGGGATGTGTTAATGGCTTGTAGAAAGGAAGCACATGTTTATGGGCCATCCCTGAGCAAACAGGACGATTGGAATGCAAGAGTTGGCACAGTAGCAGGCACTGCCCACACGCAAGAATATTTGCTACTGCACATCGCCATGTTTCCCATCGGAGCACACTTCTGGTGCCGTGTTTTAGGAATGCCCAGAGCGAACCAATTACAAGCACAGATCATCAGTCGAGCCATGAAACTGTTGCGCTTCTGCCCTATCATTCCAGCGCATAGGAAACCACCATGGCCGGGGTACACACATGGTCTGAGACTCTTTACCAAGCTACTGGTAGCACATCCTTTGGTCGGAGTCTGCCTGCCCCCTGAAATCCGTCCAGCGGACTACCTCAGATTGACAGGATATATGATAGGCTCTTTCAACATCCGAGGGCACAGCGCTGGCTCGTATGCAGGAATGGTATGGGAAACAATCCTCTCAGAGTTCCCAGATGTTGATGGTACAACAGTGCTAGCAGCCATTGCGCTGCCACCATCGTTGCTAACAACATACAACTCATCACAGCTGAGAGAGATTCATCTCATCCACCATGCGGATGACAAGCTGTGTGTCTGGAACCCGTCAAACCATGACATCAAATTGCTAAAGCAACGAGGCTTTAAAATCACGCATGTCACAGGATGGAGAGCGTACCTTGGCACTGCACAGCATAACTACTCGCATTGGACTAGGGTTGCCCTCCCAGAAGGACGACCGGATCTGGAACAGCTGGAAGGCATCCCAGGGGTACTCCCCTTCGAAGTGTACTCACAAGCTCCTCTTCGCCTGATCTCATGGTGTAGTTTTGAGCTCCCAAGAACTGCCAGAAAACTCCTGCGTGAGCTAGCGGAAATGTGCGAGCTACCTGAAACCACCACACAAGCACTGGTTGCTCAAATTGCTGTCCATAACGCAGAGATCAAAACTGAGCAAGAAGCTACCCAATACCTAGCCGGGTTGGCAACGGTTACCATCTCCTCAAGGGCCAATTTGCATAATTATACCACCATGGTCCAACAGTTCCTTGGTACCCTACCCCTGCCCATGGCTGTCTACATGTTAGACTACTACCTGCCCATGCTCAGTCCAATGAAGGCTATAATGAAACAGGGTTAACAATGCAAAGTGCAGGACCGGTTCGACAGCCATCACAACCCATTGCCCTCGAGTTCCTCTTCAAAGGCAGCGAGTTTGGCCACTGGAGAGTCAAAGGCGGACAGGATGCATTCGCATTCCGACATCCAAGCCTTGGTAAAACTGATGTGTTTAGCCTACTTGCCAGCGATGCGCACCATCACAAAGTCAGCCCCATTGGCACGGGTAGGCTCATCGCCATGGTTGGCACAGCAGAAGCACCAGCTGATGACGGAGATGACCTCCAAGTCCTATTTGGTTTGGTCCTCGCCATCACACCGCGTGCAGCCAAAAAGAAGGATGAGCTGGCAGCCTCACGTATATACAGACAATGTAACCCTAAATTCATTGAGGTCGCCTTCCTTACCGTACCAGCCATTAAGTTCTTTGCAAAGGAACAGCTTGAAACCCTCCAAGACTTGTACACTGATTCTGGCCAATGCCTGGACCCTATTGATGCAACAGTCCAGGGGCAAAACAGTCCGGTTCCAAAGGTCTTTTTTCTCCACACAATGTGGATGTTTGGATGTACCAAGCCCACCCGCGAGCTTACAGCTGTCGCGCAAACCTCCCCGTGCAGGTATCACCTGGGACTAGGCATCTATAATGTCCAAACAGCAGTGGAGGGAATGGAGGGCAACAAAAGATCACATTTCTTGCATTTGTGCGGTCAGTTGCTGCACCTAGTGCTAACTCCATGTCACGTTGAAGGCGAGCATCACCCCTGGACCCGCTCCACAGCGCTATCTTTTGCTGCTGAAATTGACGGACATGTTTTAGGCACACTCTGTGCAGTGACAATGGCTTTGCTCACCAACCGGCTCGATCTGTGCATCCAAGGGCTCTTCGGAGCAGGCAAGTCGAAATCGATGGCAATCCTTATCCTGGCTCTGATTGAGATCGATACCACCGACAGCCTTAAGATATTGTTCATTTGTAAAGAGAACTCCGGTACTAGATCTTTTGCTGACCTCCTCCTATGGCTCGACCCCCCGTCGGGGGTGTTTGGGCGCATAGGTAGGCTGGTGGGAGACCAAGAGCGCAACAAAAGCAGTTACTCCCACACAAAATTTGATATCCACCCAAAGAAAGAAGGCAAATGTTGCACAAGTGTCAACTAATCTTAGCCACCGGGGGAACGGTAGCCCAGGATCTTACCATGCAATGGTCCACAATGGGTGGTTTTATGCAAGAGCTCTCCCTCCTGGTCATTGATGAAGGCCAGCAGTATGGCACTGACCGAGAAATTGCAGTTATCAGCCTGCTGAGGCAGCAACCTCTGGTATTGTGGACAGGAGACTCAGAGCAGACACCCGGCGGCATTGATCGGGCAGCTCGCAACGCAAAGCGCTCCCGACAACTACTGCTCGCCAAAAAGCATGGCCTGCGAAGCAACCGCAATTATTACACGCCAGCCACCCTTGCCGATGCTATGACCCGACTGCTAGATGGTTCGGCCAATGAAGGTCTGACGACTCTTAGTCAAATTCTCAAACGAGGACAGTCCACTTTAGGCCGGCTATGGACAAGTCAGCTATCGCCACAGGATGAGGAAGATCTCAAAGTAGCCAGCGCTGTTCTTCCAGGCCTCCAAGCCGTATTTAAAGCAACGCAGCCCACTATGCGGCGACACTCCCGTTTCGTAGAATCGGAACTGCTGGAGGGTGCTGTTCTCAATCTTCCACGGTCTCTTGTGCGCCTTGCCTGGATCTTGCAACATGCCGCTACCCTCCTGCCCATGGCTGGGGACATACAAGCAACCTTAAACTCCCAAACCGCTGGTGTGAGTGACATCCATACTTGGGGGTTAATGCTTCCCTCCAGTTCCAGAGTTAGTCCTGTGACATACCATGCAGTGGTTGCAGTAAGATACCCCGCTCTCTGCAGACAGGTAAATGGCCTATGGGAACTAGGCAGTTTTGCCTCGGGAGGACTACCAGACAAACCACCAGGGTTTCAGCTAGTGCTTTGGGATACCAATGCTAGGATTAACGGTTTGGTAGCGACTGACCTAGAGACTCTTGTGTCAGAGGTCCTCACCTCCTTCCCTTGTAATGCTGGATTTGCGGATGGACTCTTTACAATGACCACAGCAACTGATCACAAGAACAACTTGAATCGCTCCGTGCTCAAAAGAGACTATGTTCGTACCTTGCGTGTCGAGACAATCGCCAATTCAGCCGGAGGAACAGCACAGGTATCAATCGTGGCTCAGCCCAGCATTGGTTTTCTCAACACTAAATATTACTCCAATGGCTCTCCTACAGAAGATACAGAAGATTGCCTGGGCAGAATCACTGTAGGACTCACCCGGTCCAAATCATTAACCTTGCTAGTCTCACCTCTGGACATGATGGGGCTCATGGGCATGGCACAGGTGATTGCCACCATCGCCTACGGCATCGGGGGCCTGCGGAGGGGAGAAACGACATGGAAGTGGCCAGATTTTGACCCTGACCCAGTACAAGAGAATCTTGCGCAATTAAGCCGTTGGTCACTGAATTCACCACCAAACTGGGAATACCCGCCCCTCGCTATCGCCAACCAATACTACGATCAGCATGCTGATGAGGTAAAGCGAGCAAGGTACCGTTTGATATTGGTCCGAGGGTCAGACCTTCGCTGGTTGGACAGAGCGCGCTTCCAAGAAATTCAAGCAGGCTTGCGAACCCAACACAAGTGGCTCCCCAGGCAACATCTCCCTTTCTCCGAAGTCGTCCTATATGCCTATGCTGCTGATCGCACACCCTTTCCCACATACGTGTGCCTACCTTCAGGACTGTATAAAGCACGCACCGGGAATGTAGTAGCGCAGACAGGCCCAGACCAGGAGATCCTGTCCCTGCCTGGCATATATTTCTTTGATGGATGGCGATTACACCCAAACTTGCCAATCCCAGACCACCTGCCACGCGCAGCAGAGGCACCAGTTCAAGGTACCGCTCCTGATGCACCTACACCTGATGCGGAACCCAAACGGTCGCCAGAAGAAGAAGCGAGGGACATTCTTGCAGTAGCCGCCAAGAACCAGCCAGAGGATGGCCCGAGCACAAGAAAAGCAGCTGTCCGCGCATGTAAATACCTGAGAGCCATGGTCAACCAATACGAAACCACCATCCAAGCTGTGCATAGTGCCGCCCGCACCCACACGCAAAGAAGTAAAGGCATGGTTGGACCTCCTGTTGATTATCGCCCACAAGGAGAAGCCCTCCCAGTAATATCAGCAGACCTCACCTCTGAGTTATTGCATTGCCTATCGACGCTCCCAGACCCATGGCCCTTAGCCAAAATTACCATCGATATGGAGAAACCGAGCCAATGGGTCTCAAAATTGTGCAGACTTTATTTTGCGGACGAGTACGCCAAGCGCACAGCAGGACTTCCCTCACGTAAACATGTTCCGGACATTGCAGGCGCCCTCCGAGCAGTTCAAGCCATCCTCCCCAAACTGGAAGTCAAGATGATTGAATTCTTAGCTGAATGGATGGTAACTCTGTTAATGCCAGCCAGACACGTAATGGAAGTGAGGGCACCTCATCTTTCCTTTACTTAGGCCTGAAAGTCACAGCGTCCTTTGACCGCTCTGAGTCATATACCAGAGTGATCGATGGCCAGGTAAGATGCATCACGCCTGAAGTGAAGCCGCAGAATTTGCAGGTCATTTGGAATGTGCAGTTCATCACAGTCTTTGTGCCAGCATGGATGATCCCGCCTGTCTATCATAGCCTACGCAGAGAAAGCATCAAAACTGTGAGTTCTGGCAGCCCCATAGGAGTCCAGTCAGTCCGCCCTACTTGGTTTGAGGACACAACACCTAAGGACCCTACCTCTCAGCAATCTCAAGACCCTCACAAGGAGCAAGCCCAGCCACTTCATGGTCTCAAGTTAGTCATCAAAGAAGAAGTGTTACCAGCGACTGACCAACCGCAATTCCAGTCGCTTGAGCTGTTGGCTAGCAGGGGCCTGTTGGCACCTGATACATGGAAGTGCAAACGCGCACAAGTCAGCCTGAAAGCAACTATTGATGTCCCCATGTTGGGTACAATCATAGAGCAAAATGGCGATGGGCTCCTGAAGACTCCCACATGCCAGTAGGATGGCCACTCCACATCGATGGCGCTGTCAGACAATGTTGCATTCACAGAACTGCTAGTTTGCAAGAATTAGACGATATGCTCAAGGAATACGACATGAAACGAGACTCTGTTGAAATCAACCATGACGCGCCTCAATGGTCCCATCATGCAGTGTGGAACCGCAAGTATATGGAACCAAAACCTGGATATACGCTGGAACAGCTATGGGCTGACTCCGAACCTGCAGTAAATAAAAAACGACCACTTCCTATGAAGTACAGGCAGATGACCTTCAGCGTGCCGTATCGGCCATTCGGCATTTTCCGCCCCCCATTCCTCCGGACAGCCCCTTCATACAAGCGTTAGGAACACCAGCTGCCCTGAAAGCCCCACCACAGACTGATACCCTAGCGCAAAGGGCACTGGAAGAATGGGAGCGTACTCTGTGCGAAAACAAGGCAGTAGCAATCCTTGCCGAGATACAAGCTGGACGACCGACCATCATCCACAAAGATGGCGGGGAAATGCTTATTGCCATTGTTCTGGACAAGCCACTGGAGGAAGCAAAGCAATTAGTTGATGACCCTGCGGCATTCACCCGCGAAATGACACGCATCCTGCGCGATAAGCATACTCACCCGCTCATAGCCCAAATGATGAAACCTGCGGAGAGTAGTGAGCCACCCTCTGCCACTGCGAGCGCGAGTGGTGCCAGTAGCAGTCGAGACCTTCGCACTACACCACACGAACAGTTCCAATAAAACGCACCAAATGACACAAAGTACCCAAGTTCCACGAAGAGCAATCAGCATCCAACTTCAACTAACTTGAACGGCGTTGTCACCATGGGGTACTCATGGTTGATAACTGCCTGCTACTATCCCTTTTCCAGTCGACATGCTGGAGCCAGCATAGGATTGCCAGCACAGGATATATTGGTGACAGTAAAGTTGAGGGGCGTTGTCACCATGGGGTACTCATGGTTGATTACTGCCCGCTGCGGCTACCATGTTCTCAGTATGCAGAATCGAGCATGGGACGGGAGGCGGGGGGGGCGTTTATACTAATTATCCTGTTATGGGTTGTTTGTCATTTTGTGTCTTTAAACGTTGCATGGTAGTGTAGTGAGATGTCAAAGCACATCAAGCCATGGCGCCCGTTGCTGTCTTGCTCAGGCAATCCAGTACCTGCATTGCTTGAATGTCACCCGACCATATGAGCTCCGTGCAATCAAACGAAGTAGTATGCCTGCCTCAGGAACCCCAGATTCACAATGAGGCACAGGATCTCCTCTTACTGCAGGACTATGTGCACAGACTGACGAACACTCTCAGAACTTTGGAAGACACCCACGCCGTATTGCAGCAAACGGAACTCCTTGCAGGTGTTATCAACGAGCAAGACTGCAGAGACATTCGCACAGCCTGCTGTTGCTTAACAAGTTGACCGCTCAAGCTGCGCAACGCTTGCAAGCCTGCATCCATGCGGTCGAGCTCGCCCTTCGCGAACTCGATCGCATTGGATCCAGTTTTGAAAGTGGTATACTCCGCCAAAGTGCACTGCAACTCCCATATGTGGGTATTTTCTCCCATATCACGAAGATGCAATGCAAGAGCACTAGCATGGTAGTGCCACTAACAATTTCGGTGCAATATGATGATTGGAAAAGCAGTACTGAGCGGACTCTGAGGGTACCTGAGTGCTGCTACCGCGCCGTCTTTTTCACCTTAGACCACGTTTCACTTTCCTGTTTCACTGCGGTAGCTTCTCACCACTTTGTTGTGACCCGGCGTTGACGGTGTTTGCTTCAAAGTGTTTTGGTGCTATATTATGCCATGATGGCTGCTCTTTGAGATCTCGGGGATCCTGGCTGGGGGGATCCCTGGTTTCCGCATTGAGCTGTGTTGCTTCAGCACCCTGTGATGTGGCCCTGGGTGATTTTGTGGTTGGTTGTTTTGGTTGTTTTCTTGTTTAAGGGCCTGCGTTGACATGGCACAGAAGTTGTCATTTGCATGCGTCGAGATGTATGATGGCCTGCGCGAAGGATGGCACACAAGCTGCTATCGGAATTCATCTCAAGAGCACATTGCTGTCCTTTTGCCCTGTTTTTTGTTTTGTTTTTGTGCTGTTTTGTTTGTTTGGTTGTTTTTTGTGTGTTTTGCTTTTTGTGGTTTTTGTTTCGTTTGCTTTTTTGTTGGTTTGTGCTCGCTCTCGGCAATTGGATAGCTTTATGGACTATGTAAAGGTCCACACCAGCTCTCTTTTGTGGCTTTTCATGCATATCAATTCAATTTCCGGCAAGTTAAAGCTTGTGTAACGACCTGGCGAAAGCCTCGGAGGCGTTGGACGGAAAAAAAAAAGCTGGGCCAGCAAAATTGCTCCCAAACTTCTCGAGAATGCTCCTGAGAATGCGCAGAAACCACAAGAAATTAACATCGCGTGCCCGAAACGTTCCTGTGACGAGACTCCGGTGGAGGGAGCAAAGCAGTTGCTCCAGGCAGTTAAATTTGCTGCCAAAAACATGCCTGGTTTTCGCCTTGGTTTGGATGAAGACTTTCAAATGGCTGGATGTTTCCAGGAGCTCATCCATGGATATACAACAGGGCTCGTTGAACCATACATGATGCGAGGTCTCCAACCACTGGGACCGAATCGCACTACTCTGGAAATTATCATTCCCTCTCAAGCAGGGCTCACACCCGAGAAGTGGAAAGAAACCGCCACACTGTGCCCACTTGATTGGCCTTCCAACTACAGTCTTTTGCGATTGTGGCATACCAATGGGAGCCTCCATCAAACGGAAGCGCGACTCAGGAATCAACTGTCGCACAGCCATATGTTTGCTGAGTGGACAGTGCATCTCCACAGATTTGCAGAGCGCGTCTTATTCCAGCAACCTGCAGTTTATGTAGCGGGACATGCCTTGCAAACCAACCTGCGGGAACGAAACTTCCCATACAGGAAAGTCCGCAGGAGGGTTCCTCCGGAAGACCTGGACGAACATCAAAGGGCGATCCGAGCGCTTCTGCAGTGTGCTGTTGATCAACAACCCAGTTTCGTTTGGGCTCACCAACCAATGGAACGACACCATTACATCAGATAAAAAGCATTATTTGGAACATTTCACGAGAGGTATGACATGATCCCACGCTCACCCCAGTTCGCATCACTTATACCCCTTTTGTGTCCACCCCTTCTCTCCTCTTCTTTTCCCCTCTTTTCTGTTTCACTCCGCATTGTCCCTCACGCAATATGCGGCTTTTGCTTCATCAACAATGTTGGTGGGAGTTGGCTTACTTCTCTATTTGGTCCTTTCGTCAGTTCCACTTAAGGTTACTGTCCATACCGGTGTGTCTGTCCAAAGACGTGACAGGTGCACTGGTATGCAGCAGGGGACTCAGGATTCCTCATTTATAATTGTCAGGTTCATCGTGCTGAGCATGCCCGGCCCCTACCTATTCAGACCACTCAAACAGTTGGTAGCCACACTCATATGTAGTAGGTGTGAGTGCCAGCTAAGGTGTAACAGATCGGGCAGTATGGGTTACCTTTGCACTGGTGTTATGAATGTGCTGTCCAGTCGAGAGCTTAGATTATACTAGGGTCCCTTCCACCATGAAGCCTATTGCACTGGCGCGTGCTCTCGCATCCTCTGCCTGACAATCATAGATGGGTGACGAAACTGATGTTATTACTCCGAGACTTAGTATTGACGAGACAACCATTCTCCCACCCTTCCCACTAGTTAAGGTATTTGAATTCGTTTACTGATCCCTAGTTTTTGCCCTTAGCAGAGCTACCTTAGGTGTTGGTGCCTTGTTTTATGGTTCTGTTTTTGTTTGTTTGTTCCCTGCCTGACGTGGCCCCCCCTCCCCCTCGGATGGTCCTCTTTGGCGCCTTGGCCCAGGTTTTACTGGTCCCTCCCTCTGGGTATCGTTGCTTCCGGCGACGGCCTGGTTGCCTTGCCTCTGTGCGTGGAGTGTTGTGGCGCATTGTCTCCCCTCTTCATTGTGTCTCATGGCAACAAAGGCCTTTGGCCCTGTGTGGGGATCTTTCCCTCTACACCATGCTTCCTGTGTTGTAGGGGTGCTGCGTGCTCCCTCACTGAGGTATTCATCATCGTATGATCCTTAGCCCCTTTTTGGACACCGCTAAGGCACGTTCGTACCCCTTCTGGTGCGTGTGTGTCACGTTCTCCCTCTGTCCTCTGCTGCCTCCTGGCTCCTCTCCTCTCTTCTTCTGTGTGGTTCGTGGTGTGGTGTGTGTGGTGCTTTGGCCGCCCCCCTCTTTCTGCTTCCCCCCCTTGATGGCAGGTTTCTTGTTGGTTGGTTGCGTGTTGTTTGTTTCTTCTTTTGTCTGGATACCGAGGATACCGCCCTGCATAATAGCTCTGTCGTTTCACCCTGGCTACATTGGTCTCATCTTTTTGTGACTAAGGATTCGTCCGAGGTGGGGTAGCTTTTCACTGCCCTCCCCTCCCTTCTCCCATTTAATTCACGTTGAATTGGTTTGTTTTCTCATGTGGCTTCTTCTTCGGCTTCGTATTGGGGAGGGCCCTTCTCATTTGTGTTGTTTCTGTTTTTGTTCCGAGAGGGGCGGTAGATTCCCGGTAGAGCCATGGACTAGGCTGCACTGCAGTGAGCTTTACTGGCGCTGTCCAGTTGAGCTTCCTGCAGTTCAGTCTGGTGCGCCCGCGTGCAGCAAAGCCTGCCCACATGGTTCGTTGTACGGATGTTCTGTAGTGCCTTGGCAGATGGCCCACTCGGTGGGAGAGTGGCCTGGTCTGGACTACACTGCTAACTTACGGTGCATCTGGTCCTCTCCGCAGGCTCTTGCTGGGACGATGACGCCTAGTGACTCCTGTTTGAGAATCTGGTGCTGGCGCAGCGAACCATTTCAACCTTCATAGCTTAGGGGGACGCGTTCGACTGCAATGCGAATGCGACTTTTGCTTACATGTCGGGAGTAGCATCCTGGTTGTGCTTACGAGCCCATGCTATGGTCAGGAGCTTCGTCTGGCTGTAATGGCCGTATAGAGCCGGTCAGGCTTTTTCAGCCACCTTTTTACCCAATGCCCATTCGGGTCTTGGGCCCTTTGCTATATGACGGTTCCTGCGAGGGCTCACACCATCTGGCATGTCTTGCGGGCCGTCAGTACTCTCCTCCCCACCTAGGGGGGGAAATAGATCACAATCCCTTGCGGCGGTGTATATTGACTGGAACAGACTGACTTGCGTACGCTGAACGATGCAGGATGAACAGCAGCGATGCGAGAGAGCTATATTGACACGACGTCCATACAGGCGGCCTCTGTCGTGCTACACATCAGTCTGCCTGCAATACTGGATTCTCTTATCTGTTCTCAGGTGAGACATTCTGGGCGATCATGTACTATATTTCATGCACTGCCGCAATGGATAATTAGTTTGCATGTTTTTGAGGATGATACGGTGGCTAAGGTCACTGTATCTAAGGCAAATCTGAATGTGTTTTGTGTTTGTGTTGGGCCCTGCGTCGTCGGTTTCGTGATGATTTGCCAAAGTTTTTGGACCACACGTGTCCTTGTACATTCCTGCTTTTCATTGCTTACGCAATTGTAAGGACCGAGCCTAGTGCGAATCGGCCAAACCGGAGGGAAAAAAAAAAACTAGACAGCTTAAACGCCGCTACCATGCGAAAATTCAGGCTTACAACCACTAGCCGCGTCGCTCGCGAACGCCAATCCTGCGCGTTGGGGTCCGAGCCTAAGCGGCGATGCCGATGTAAACTTGCAAACACACTCAAGTCAAAAACCCACAAATTCTCACTTGACCTCACTCTCACCTTTTTCTCGCACACATGCAAAACAACCGAAGTTGCTAGGCCACTTGCCACTGTACTTGTTGTGCTCTTTCTCTCTCTTAGCTTCTGCAACATGCTTGAACCAGGCACGTGCATACATGCACATTGTTCTCCACGAAAACGTTCTCAACCGTCAATGAAACTTGTCCAGACATGATGGCATCATGCAGCTTTCCAGAAAACACCAAAAACAACGATTTGTACCTCGTCCGCAGGAGACTTGGTGAAAAAAAATCTCAACACATCAGCCAGCTATTTGCTTGTAAATTCCAGTTTTTTTTTTCCTCTGGCGTGGCCGATATTGCACTAGGCTCGGTCCTTACAATTGCGTAAGCAGTGAAAATCTGAGAACAAAACAAAAATGGACACGTATGGCCCGTAAGAATGGCAAATCAGTTCAAACCAAGAACAAGACACACCAAAAACCAAAGCGACCCGCAAATCCCCCAGCCAGATTTGCGTTTCGCCACAAATCGACACAGCGAAACAACACCGAAACGGGGCAAGGCCCAACAAAAACACCCAACTTAGATTTGCCATGTGATACTGAAACGATTCAACAGTATCACTTTTAGAAAAATGCAAACTAATTATCTATTGCGGCAGTTCATCTAACGTCATCCACGTGCGAGAACTGTCAGCATCCAGAAACCACCTTGACTGTCACGCAAGCTCTCAGAAAATTTGGCATTTGCTTGTAAATTCCAGAGCTAAATGCAGTACGCATTCCAGCACCAAACATAGTTACAGCACACCGGGCATATCCATATACTTTCATAAAGGTGGTTCAGTACACTGTACAGCCTCTCACCAAACTTTCACAGAAAAACAAAGATCAAAAGTGCAGATGCTGCAAAGAATCGTATCTTATTTTTCTCAATCATTGTTTTTTTCCGTCCAACGCCTTCATGGCTTCCGTCAGGTCGTTCAACATGTTTGAGAGCATGTTGCAATTGGGATTAATTGATTAATTAACTCATGCGTAAGCCGTCTCAGTAGAGTGGCCGCAAAAGTAAACTGGTGAAGGACCGATACGTAGTCCTGTATGCTGTCACGATCATCCACAACACAATTTTTTCTCAATCATTGTTTGGAGGGGTGCAGGGGAACGTGCCCAAATTTGCGAAATTGTTGCGGATAAGGTTCCAGTCTAACCACTTCGGATGCTATGATGTGTGACGCTGATGTTTGTGGCCTGATTCCAACAACCGCCTCAAGAGAGCATTTGAATGGGGCGTCAAACAATTTCCCAGGAAGGGGGCACCAGATTCAGAATGCTGAGAGACCAAGTTTTGGACCCTTGCAAAGCAAACATATTTCCAAGGGACCCAAACGTGGACCCTCTTAGGATCGAAAGTGGTCCCTCCTGGCGGGCCTGTTTTTTGGTCTCCAAAAGTCTGCTGATTTCAGTGCTAACCCTCTGGACATCGCGTGCTGCTCCTAAAGCACCAAATGTGGAAACACTCTGTACATTGCCAAGTTTTGAAGGGTGCCAAGGTGGAACTTTTTCAGGGCAGGAAACAGAAGCTGTATAGTTTCTTATTCACACTTCCGAAAGTTGCACCTTTGCACTCTGGTCTTTCTCTCTCTATTTTTAGACGCAAAATAACAAAAATTGCGCTGTTTATTCCAAGGGAGGTCCCCACCGTCTCCCTTCATTTTGTTTGAAGCTTTGCAAGCTGCTATGTGCGCAAAATGTCAAGCTTGAAGCTACTTTAACACAAACAGCATCCGTGGCAGGAATCTTGAACTTGGGGAGGTCCGTATTTGTGCGTCTAATTTTTCTTGACTTTTTCGCCTGAAAATAGCCCCTTCTGAATGACAGGCAGAAGTAAAAGCCGTCCAAACGACCACCTTTTGGACTCCTGAGCTGGCACAAGTGCCCGTGGCCCTTTGGCTCAAGGCTGTATCGGCTCAAACCCCGCGGGACTGGGTAACCTGATTTTTTAACTCAAGGGGGCAAACATCCATCTTGGGTGATTTGCGTGAGTTAATTTCAGGGGCACCAGTGTAAAGGGGCTGGGTAGTACTGCCGTAGGAAGAGCACAAAGGTTTTTTTTTTGTGATCGGCGCCCGTTGCCTTTCGGCGGGTCGCACTTGAGACTCCCGAGTGGACCAGCAGGGATTCGAACCACCACCGGCAGTCTGTCAGCGCTGGCAAGACCAACGCCATACCAACTGAGCCATCGGGTCGCCTGTAGGAAGAGCACAAAGGTGCCCGTCAACCTGTTTTGTTTATAAGAGAGTAAGGGAGGGGGGATTTATCTTAGTTTTGATTGTTTGAGATTTACCTTCTCTATTTGGTTTACTTGCGCATTGTCTGTGCTTGCTGAACACACCAGTTTTGAACCTTGTTTATTTGTTTGGGAACTCCTGGGGTACCCAGTGTAGTTCTCTTTCTTGTGTCTTTGTTTCTTATCTTGTGACTGGCTCACTGGGGTACCCAGTGTAGTCTTTCTTTTCCTTTGTTTCTTGGTCTTGTTTTGTTTTCTTGTATTGTCTGTGCATTGTCTTGTTTTGCCCAGTTTACCTTCCTGGCCTGCTCCTGTGAGAGTCACTATACCCAGGGGTACTCTGGGTTATAGTTGACAAAATGGACCCTAACCCTCATGAAACAGTTGAACAACAAGCCATTGAACTTGTGTCGAGTCTTGAGAAGGAACATCTGTTTGTTGCCAACTGTCCCAGTGACATTGATCCGAACAGATATTCAGGCACTGTTATCACCTATGAAGAAGCTTTTGATCACAGTGATACAGGAGTTGGCCTCTGCCTCTTACTCCCCAAAGCTTATGTCCTTCAGAAGTTTGTAGACATATGCCTTAACAAAGATATCTCTGTGCATTTTGTCTTCACGTGTCCAAGTAACACCAGCGAATTTGAAGCTTCTGCATGGTTATATAACCTTCTTCATGATAAAGTTCAACATATCGGTTTGATGCAAAATCCTGGTATCACATTTTGCGCCAACAATAACCAGGAGAAATATCTCATCGCATGCCAAGTTGAGCCGTATGCCGAACATTGTCATGTCTCTTGGACTCAACCTTGCAGAACGCTGGAGTATGTCTTTCCCAGGACAGTTGTTGAACGGCACCATACTGTCAGTGAGCTACAGAACCTGTCTGCAGTGAGCTACATTGATTTTCGACGACCCAATGGATGCCATCGCAGATCAGATAAGATTGATGTCACCTCACTCACTGTACAAATTGCCAATGACAGCCTGGCAGATATCGAGCTTGTGGAGAAGATCCTAAAACCAACTGTTGATGCTGCTTGGTCGCATGGTCTTGCTGAGTGTCAAGTAAAGCATTTTTTTCCATTGAATGACACAGAGTTCCAAGAACATTTTCCACATGGAATCACCATGTCAGTGCTGCAAATCCCAGGTTGGGGTCCAGCGGTGCACATTGAGCTGGGAAGGTCCCCGGTTGAGGTCCAGCAGTGCACACTGAGCTGGGCAGCTCCCCGGTTGAGGTCCAGCGGTGCGAGTTGGCAAGGTTGGCAAGCCGGAAGTGGAGGTGGAAGTTGATGCAGACATGTCGAGGAGAAACTGGAGGAGGAGGCGAGGAGGAGGGCGAGGAGGACAGCTAGTCGAGGAGGAGGAGGAGGAGGAGGCGGCGGCGGGCAAGCGCTCTGATAAAATCTAACAACCCTCACCTGGCAGGTGGGGAAAAATGAATATGACACACAAAGTATCTGTGAGCAAATTGTTGAATGTAATCCAGTCTTCATAAAAGCCAAACTGGCTGTTTCTGGCAAGAGTTGCATAGGTGAGTACAGGGAAAAATTAGGCTATAATGCGCTCTTCGTTGTTCCTAATAATAAGCAACTTCAAGAAGTAAATGCCGAAGCAACCACTTATAACAAATTCTTTAGCATACCAGTTGAAACAGGAGAAATATTACCGCAGTATGATCATTCAGAGTTTAACTGTAGAGTCTTTGATGCGATGGGACAAGTAGGAGCATACACATTGAACAAGATAAGACACTTCATAAACAAAGAAAACAACAAAATAATCATCGGCACTGCTGATGCGAAACAGTTAAGTTAAAACCAATAGTAGACTTGACCAACACCCAAGACCACGCAAAATACCTCAACCAATGCTTGAATCTAATGTTCAAGTATAAGATTTACTTGAAGATATGTAAGAGGTCAAGACAGAATAAGACAGACAAAAAATGAATAAGGTATATGATGACATTTGGAAACATAAACTGCCGTTGGATGAAGTAATGCTCAAATACTTTGAAACAACAAATGACATAATGGAAGCAGAGCATACAAAAGCATATACACATAGGATGTGTAAATGGGTGAGCAACACCATCAGAAAAAAATTAGGCAAAAACGACAAGTATGAAGTTGGAGATATTATGATATGTAGAAAACATACCCGACAAGATGGAGTTACATTTAATGTAAATTTTCCGTTTGAAATCAAGGACATCAAAGGTGATACAGTGATAATAGAAAGCATCAAAACCAAAAAACAATACCCAACTGATGTAGAGGTGCTTGATAATAATTTAACCTATGGATACAGTGCTCCTTGCCATTCATCTCAAGGAGCGTCAGTTGATAAATCCATTGCTATACATGAATGGAACAAAAAACAATTTGGTGAGCAGAAAATGGGCTTGGACTTCTATAACAAGGGCAAGGGATTTAAACAAAGTAAAATTATTTGTAAACCCTAAAGATGATGATATTGATGATCTGACTGAAGATAAATTGGTAAGAAACTTGGAAAAAATCAGTAATTAATAAATTCAAGACAGGAAAATTGGTAGGGAAATAGATGAAAACAAATATATTGATGTCCAATGGCTTTATGATCGGGTCGGTTCAAGATAATAGGTGTAGTTGTGAGTTTGAGTTTGACATTCAGAAGGGCATAGTGTTTAGCAATATGACAGCCCAGTGTCTCCAAAATTGTCAAAGTCACCGTAGGGAAAACTGTTTATATTATATTTTGTAAAAAATGTAATTGTAGGTTAAAATAAATGGTTTAAAGGAAAGGTTATATATGTTAAATATAGGTATGATGGGTGAAAATAAGTACCAAAAACCCATTCCTTTGGACCAGGATGCCAGACCAATTGTCATGGGAGTGACATGGCGTAAAGTTGCTTTTAAATGTACTTTAGCTTTGGATAAGCAGAGTATTCGGGACAGGCTTCTACCAACTCAACTTGCGGTTGGGGTTTCCTGCGGGGCCGAAGTCATGGTGCATGCTGCACGCCATTGGATCCACCAGAATAGACAACGAAACAATTACGTCCTTTTACAAAAAGACATCAGGAATGCTTTCAATGAATTGCTTCCCCATGAATTTCTTCAGGATGCTCAACAGCACGCCCCTGCGTCCGCACGGTTCGCGGCCTATTGTTATGGGAGCCCCACCAATTTGGTTTACCAAGGGACGGTTGAACGTTGTAGTCGGGGACAACAAGGTTGCCCCATTATGGGACCGCTTTTTTGCCTCACCCGGCAGCGAATGGTGGAGGAAGCGCGTAGGCTTAGTTCCAGGCCCCCGCCAGACTTTGAACCGGCGTTTGCTGATGATGCCTTTTCGGGGGGTAATGTTGATGATGTGTTTGAGGCTTTCCACCACGAACTTCAACTCGCTCACAAGTATGGTTTGCACGTGGATCCTAGTAAATGCACTTTGTACTTATTAGCTGGGGACCAGTTTCGGGGGGACGTTTCACGATTCCAAGCCTTAGGCGTCAAAGTTGTCACTGGAGGAGATGTTATGATGTTGAAAGCCCCCATAGGAGACAGTCCGGCTTTTCTACGCGACTTTCACCACCAGAAACTTCAGGAGTTTGATTCCCTTTGTACCATGTTGGAAACATTGCCTCATGTTCATGTGGCCTACTCCTGTTTCGTTGTGGGGGTACTGTGTCGAAACTGCAGTGGTGGTGCCGTACCACCCCACGGGCCCACCTCTCTGCACTGCTGCAAGATTTCCACGACCGCCAGAAACGAACCCTGGAAACATTTTTGGGAAGCCCTTTGAATAACCATCAATGGACCCAGGCCAAGCTGCCCACTAAATTGGGAGGGGCAGGTTTAGTTTCAACCCGCACGGAAATTGGGTTAGATGTTGTTTCGTTGGCTGATGTTGGCTTTCTGGCATCGCACAGGCGCTGTGGCCCTTCTATCCACCAGCTGTTCAGCCCCCAACCCGCCCCCAACTTGCACGATTGCGAGGGACCGGCAGTGCGCCACTTGACTGCTTGTTTACCTGAACTTGGTAATGTTTTGCAGGACCCCCATGCTCAAATTGATCACAAAACCATGTTGCAACGTCTTCACCACCATGTGTATTCAGGGTTAGTGCAACAACAGGATCGGGTTGGACAGGCCAGGTTGACCGCGGTTGCTGCCCCTTCAGCAGATTCTTGGTTGAAAGCCATTCCTAGCTGGAATCAAGACACTCTTCTTTCCAACGCTGCATTTCGAGATAGCCTTTCTATGCGGTTGGGAATTCGGGTGTTTGAGGACGGCCGGGCTTGTTCTTTCTGTCAAAATCATGTGGACGCGTATGGTCACCATTGTATGAATTGTATGGGACAAGGGCACAAACAAGTCATGCACACCTCATTCAGAAATGTGGTTTACCGTTTGGAGGCACGTGCCGGCGCCCGGCCTGCCCTGGAACCCCCCAATCTCCTTCCTGACTTACCCCAAGCTCGACCCGCAGATGTGTTGCTCATTTCGTTGCCTGATATTCAACAATCCTCATGGAGAAGGTTCCCTAAACTTGCATTGGACTGTGCCATAACCTCCCCCTTTCAGAACTCCGTGATGCGGCCCTCAGCCTCCATCCCGTTGGCAGCGGCCGACCGGTACACAGACCTCAAACGACACCACGCTGACATGCAACAAAGATGCGCCCGGCAAAATTTGGGGTTTGAACCTATGATTCTGGAAAGTACTGGTGGCTTCGGGGGGGAAACAGCTACACTCCTCCAATCATTGGCTAAGCTCGTTGATTCCCGTGAAAATCTTCCCCCAGGACAAACCTGGCAACAGCTGCAGGAACGCATTAGCATTGATTTGCAGCGAGGCTTCCACGGAGCTTGTCTCAAACAGAGGCAGCGGTGGAGCCTTTCAGCCCCTTCCTTCACTGAGGTCGGGGCAGCCTTTATGGCCATGTGTGTCTAAGGTTCCCTACGCGTACGGTTTGCGCTCCTTGTGCCTTTTGACGACGCATCCCTTCTCGCGGCAGCTGTGCAGTGGAGCAGTCGCACTGCCGGTGTGTTCTGCGCTGATGCTTCGTGGCTGCGCCTGCTGCTGTTGCTTCGCAGTGAGTAGCGGTAGCAGTGTTGTTTCCCTTGACCTTGGGGTAAGTTTCTTTGCTGTTTGCTTCTTGTGGCGAGGTCTCTGCACGCCTGGCGGGGGGGTGTGCAGGTTCCTTTTCCCACGTCAAGTGATTCCTTACCCCTTGGATAATGTTTGTCAAGGTTTGCTCCCTAAAGGAGAGTATCACCACTGGCAGGTTTTTTTCCCTCTTAAAGAGGTTTTTCCTGCCGTCCGTCCGCTCAGCCCAATGTCCGGCTGCAAGCGGGAAATTACATGTTTGGTTTATTAAGATTTTTTTTTTGGGCAGATTTATAAAATTGTCAGTCCTGACCTCAGTAAATGCTATATCGGAAGCACCACTGAAGGATTGAGCAGGAGACTATCAAGACACAAAGCAAATTTTCATCACAAAAACAAATACGGCAAGAAAAAAGTGTTCTTGCTTTAAACTGTTTGAAGAGTTTGGAGTTGAGAATTGAAAATTTACTGGCTTGAAAATTGCCCCTGTAATAGTAAAAAAACTTGAAGCAAGAGAAGGATATTACATTCAAAACACTGAATATGTAAATAGATGTATTGCTGGAAGGACAAAGAAGGAATGGGGAAAAAATAGAGCAAACAACAAAGAAAAACTAAATAAATACCACAAGGAATGGAGACAGAACAACCAAGAACATTTACATAAGTACAAGAAGGAATACAACGAAGAAACAAAAAATAAAAAATGGCAAGAACAAAACAAAGAGCATAAAAAACAGAAGGATAGAGAATATAGAGAAACACACAAGGAAAAACTGAAATAGTATTTTAAAAGTTATGACCAAACACATAAAGGGGCAAGAAAACAACATAAACAACAAAAATATACTTGTGGATGTGGAACAATTCTTTGTTTCAGTTCAAAATCAAAACATCTGAAAAAAACATCTGAAAAGGAAACAACGTCAAAACTGGCTCAAACAACAAGAGCCAAAACGAGAACAATAAACAAAAATGATTCAATAATTTACTATTAGTTAAATATTTTCTTCCATTTGGTTTAACAGACTAAAAACTAAAAACTATTTCAAGACATATATATATATATATATATTTATTTTTACATTAGTAGTAGAATGGCTATTCATTCAGCATGACACCTATTTTGATTTAGAAAAATTGAAAGAACACTTAAGACCCTTAAATGCCCAAGAGAGGCAGGAATGCAAAAGGTTTGAAATGTTGAGGAACATGGCAAATGGAATGCCAAAGCAAAGGGGGAATGAGTGAATTTGACAAAGTCATTGAAGAACTTGAACTGGAAGAAGCAACTGAAATGAAAAACTGCTGTAGGTGTCAAAGGGACAAAGCAAATGATGAATTTAAGGAAGGACGCAAAACCTGCATGGCTTGTATGGCAAAAATGCAGAGTATCAGAAAAACAAGCAGAACAGAAGTTGGCAAGATCATTTTGCATCATGCGAGTACAAACACTACAAGAAGGAATTAGAGGAAGGAAATGTAACTGGACAAGAGGGTAAGATATGTTGTGAGCGTTGTAGAGTTCTTTTGAGTAAGAAGTCACTTTCAAAACACAAAAAAAAACAATGAACACCAAAAATTGTTAAACTTGACTTACCCTATAAAACTGCTTCATACATTTAATTTAAGTAATTCAATGTATCAATAAGTTTATTTTGCTTGTCTTGGACTTTTGGACTGCTATATTTTCTATCTACTTGGACATGCCCAAAACCATTTGTTGTCTCTCCTCCTTCTTGTTGAGTTATTTGATGATATCATATCTTGATTTGAGTTTTCGTAATCATATGATGGTTGATGGGAAGCATATCTAGCGATATAAGAGTTGGGGCGTGTCCATCCACTACCAGTTTACAAATATGTGAATATTCTATCTGTTGGTTCTGCAATGCAATGCTGGTTTTTATTATATATTTTGAGAAAAAACAACATAATCATAACTATCTGTTTTTCACCCCTATGTTTTTTTTAAATATTCTATTCTATCTGCTTTTGTAATATTTTCAATATCTATCTGCTTCAAAAAACCAAACATATTTTTGTAGTGTTTTTCAGCTAATTCACATAATTTTTTCATTCTAACATACCATACTTGTATAATCCTTTGTATCCATATTCTATCTCTTGGTCATGCCTACATCCAGATTTAAGTATTCTATTTGTTTACCATTTTTTTTTGTCATATTCTATCTGCTGGATCCTTTCAGAAAAAAATCTTTGTGGAAGAAAAAACAACCAGCATTGCTCAATGTTGCTTGACAAATCCTTAAAACTGCAGGTTCTTCAGTACAATTGATATGCTGAGTGTTAGGCCAAGAACAATAATCAATTGTTGCATTGATTGTACATAGCCCGGAGAAGGTGTATCCGATTGTTTCTATATATCACCTGAACCAACCACAAAGTGTCACTTTCATCACAGACAAAGGTGAACTTCAGAATCCAAGGACGTTGTTGCGTTATTCGAAAATTTTTATCGCGTACTGACGCTTTAACTCTAAGTTGTTGGTTTGATTGAACTTGGAGGTTGCCAGTGATGCTATGTTTATTTCTGCACAGTTTCGAAATTTTTATTTTTGTCGCGTTGGCTCTCAGTGCTTGGTGGCATCAATGCAGCACACTGATGCACAATGCGTGGACTTGGAAGCAGGAATGCAATGATATGAGAGCTTTGTGGGCCAATATCTTCTTTTTGGAACATATCCTGAAGAACCTGCAGAGGGAAAATCCAGAGTAAACCTGTGATTCCACAATTGGTCACAGTTTGGTGCACCCATTGGAATAACCACCAAAAGTAGCACATCCAACCAGTGAAATTTCCTGGAATGCGCGTCATTCGGCGACATTTGGCACGCTGAAACCAGCTCCGAATGCAATGCGCTTTTCTACATTGGTGGGCTGCATATCTTTGGCTTCGACCACTTTTACAGCTTTAGCGACTGGACTGATAAGTCTGAAAATCTTACAGCTTCGTGTGCAAGCTGTGTTTTGAAGTCTCGCACGAAAGCTTTGTTTTCAAGTTTTGAACATCCGTGTTCCGAGGAAGGCTTGACAACAGCTTCCTTTTTGTAGCTGTCAACTTTCACTTCAGCCGAAAGATTGAGGTGGACAATTGCACAGATAGATACAATAGATTAGATTCGATTAGTTTAGCTTAGATTAGATCAGATAGACAGATAGACAGATAGACAGACAGACAGACAGACAGACAGACAGACAGATAGACAGATAGACAGACAGATAGACAGGCAGACAGACAGACAGACAGACAGATCGATAGATAGATAGATAGATAGATCGATAGATAGATAGACAGACAGACAGATAGATAGATAGATCGATAGATAGATAGATTGATTGATAGATAGATAGATAGATCCATGGACGAAGATGCGTCGGTAGATGAATTCGATAGGCAGATATATAGATAGGCAGACAGATAGACGAAGAGATAGTTAAACAGATACTGTAAACACATATGTACATTGATAAATAGCTAGGTAGGAGGATGAAGATAGCTCCTGTCAGTATATCGAAGATAGCTAGCTAGATGAACAGAGAGGGAAGGTAAGTGGAGAGAAAGATCAATAGACAGACGCGCAACGGGATAGGAAGGTGGATGCAGTAGGTACAAAGAGAAGATGAGATGAACAACGCAGAAGAATGTTTGAAGGCCCGACAAGACATGAAACCTTCATGATGGATTGAGACGGCAGCTGAGAAAAACATCAATAGCAATAACCTCGGAAAATGTAATCGCAGAAACCAAACATTCCAAGCGCATCAGCAAGTCGCTGTTCGCTTCCAAACAATTTGTTTTCTTGTGACTGGATGTCTTTGACCACAGCAAGGAGTCACTGGAGTGTTCCATGAACACCATGATTGTGCTGGCAATTACAGTAAATGTCGAAGTTTTTTTAAATGAAAACCAATAACCTTCCAATCCCGCCAATCCCTTCTGTTCCCCTGGGGTTTTCTGTGCTGGGCCATTTCCAACCCACTTACAACTTTTTGTTTCACTTGGCAACCTGGCAACCTTGCTGGCTCATGGGTTTGGATGGATTTTGGATGGTTTTGGCCTAGTTTTAGCACTTTTCCATACTTTTCCCACCGCTAAAAGCTATGCTTTTCTTCACTCTCCCAGGTGAAGGCAAAGGAGTGGACAGAAGTCTCTGCTGCCGGTGCCCCGTTGAAGCGCTACGACCATGCTGCCGTCATGGATGCACAGCAGAGAATGTGGGTTTTCGCCGGCAGATCTGGCCGGGACCGCGACAGTGTCCTGGTGTTTCGGAGTCTTGCTGTAGTTTTCTCACGATTTTTGGATATTCAAATTGTTGAAATATAGTTGAAATATATTTGGTCTATTTGGGGTCTAGATATTGACTCATGGCATCAGCGTCTGCACGCGCCGACGCTGAGGTCAATCCTCCAATGATCTTCATTACTTTGACGTGCAGGCGGGGTAGGACATGGCCATGGCCAATGGCGATGAAGTTCAGGATTAGAAATTTGATGTTGATTTTAAGTGATGTTGGACAGTAGAAACATGCAACTCTGTTCCCAGTGTTCTGACCAAGCTGGAGAAATGGTTGGGTGTTGCTGCATCAACTTGGGGAACATTGGGTTCGAAAGTGAACCAATGGAGACACGAATGTGGACAGAGGTCACAAGGTGGGCTGCCTTTGGTCCATATGAAACACGTGAAGATTCAAAGCTCCAGTCAGTGGGCCAGTGGGATCTCTGATTGGCGATGCATCCCTTCTTCAATTACCCTCTGGTTATGACTAACATAGCCATGGAAAATGGCCCATTTATAGATGGTTTACCTATTGAAAATGGTGATTTTCCATGGCTATGTTAAATAACCAGATGGTAATGATTCTTTTTGATCCTGCTGGAGGATGTATGACGTGGCAATTGATCTTATGACTTATTTGGCATTGTCAAAATTGACATGTGCCACTAGAGAAGAGTTTCAGCGCAGTTCTAAATCTATTCACGAAATAGATGCTTGGATGTTGCTGCAATTCAACTTGTCCTGGTTGGTTTCCCCATGGATGCTGTTTCATCGACAATATGTCGATCAAACATCATTCGACCTTTGCATCGCCAGGCCAAGACATGGCGCACTGTATGGGGCAAATTTCCCCCTAAGCGGTATGGCCACACAGCTGTCCTGGCGCAGCAGCAGATTTGGGTTTTTGGGGGAATCAGCGGCTATCTGGGCCGCAGACTCAGCGCGCTGTGTTCTGTGTCGCTGGGGCAGTGCTTGTGTCTGGGGACATTGTAAGGTGAATACTTCAATGACTTGCACTACTTCGATATTCAGGTATGGTAGAGCTTTTGAGACCGAACAAACACGTCTTGAAACGCAATCATTCAAAATGAATTCACATCATCGAGTCAGTCTTGTCCATTTTCTTTGCCGTGCTGTTCCTCTAGAATTCGCACTCATTGCAGCTCTAAGCGACGGTTCCTTCTGCTTGAGTCATGGTGGTAACATTTGGTACTTTCCGTAGGTGGGCCACGTTGCTTCTCGTTGCTTTCGGTCCTGTTCAGCATAAGGTAGATTCTTTGCGTTATCGTCGCACAACTTCAGCAAATTTACAGCAGTAACTTGTTGACTCCATCGAAGTGCCACGTATATAGCCGCACAAGTCATCTCTCATTGAGTGGACTCCGTGGATGCTTTGATTCTTTGGTCAAGTGTAATGATGTTGGGAAGTGACGATTTCGTTGCGAAAATTACTTGCCTACTGCAGCAGCTAATGCACCAGACTGCAAGAATTTCGGCAAGGCATTTGAGCGGCATGATTTCTATTTGAAAACACACATCTACGGAACGATAGTCAAACGGCCGAAACACAGTCCTCCAAATTCAATAATTTAAAGGTTTTTCCTTTGCAGGAGCATCTTAATTTTCATGCCCCACCCCGTATTTGCAAGAGTCAGCCAGCCGGAAAGAAACTGGTAAGAGTAGTTATGATAGTATGTTGGAGGATGACAATTAGATAAGATATGATGTGTTTTATTGCTTGTGAGCCATGTTTGCATCTGTTCTCCGATTCTGCTGTGCTTGATTTTCTTGATCTTTGCTTGTGAGGAATGCAACAGTACTTGATAGATTCTGATAGATGATGGTTGGCGCCTTCGTCTGCTTTCGTCTTTTTGTCGCGCCTTGTCTGGTGAAGATGCTTCCACAGCCAGGCCAACATATGGGAAGAAATCACTGACTCTGGCAACGGCCCTTCGAAGCGCAATGGCCACAGTGCTGTCATGGATGCACAGCGTATGTGGATCTTTGGTGGAACCTTTCTTGGCGACGGCGGTCTGGCCCCAAGCGGCGCCAAGTCACATGAAACGTTGCTTCTGTGGTAGCAGTGATTTGGTTCCAAGGTGTCTACTTCTACTTAGATGACTTGCACTGCTTTGACGTGGAGGAACCACAGCAGAGAGAGAGAGAGAGATTTTGTCCAGTCCAAGTGTAATTTCGCGATTTGTAGCATTATTTGTAGCATTGACAGGTCTAGCGCGAAGGAGAATCATACAGCCATCCAGCGACCAGATGATCTGTTTTTTTTTTGGCGATTTTGCCTGTGTATCTGTATTTGCTTTTTATATCTTTTTATTGTGTCAACATGCGTGTAGGGCGCACATGCAGAGAAAGTGGTCAGGCCAAGACGTGGGAAACAGTGTCCGCAAGCAATGCTCCCCCCAAGCGTAAAGAGCACACAGCGGTCCTCGACCAACAGCAGCGGATGTGGATCTTTGGTGGTTGGCACAATAGTCTCAACCTCAAAAAATCTCATCAGATGCACTGTGCAGCCTTTGGAGCAGCCGCAGCGTGTTTGCCATCAGATTCCAAGGTCATTTGAATGACCTGCACTACTTCAATGTCCAGGCATTCTTGATTTGGAGCCAAGTCCAGGTAGTTTTGTAGTAAGATTGGATTTACTGGGTGGTTTTGGAACCTTGTCTTTGTGTGAGCATCTGTGTGTTCTTGCATTCATCTTGGAATCTTGGACGTCAACTCATTTCGGAAGCGGGACGATACTTTCGATATTTCCGGCACAGTTGCTGTCAAAGCGGTCAGGCCAGGACGTGGAAAAAAGTCACCGCAAGCAACCCTCCCTCCAAGCGATCACAGCACACAGCGGTCCTCGACCAGCAGCAGCGGATGTGGATCTTTGGTGGTTGGGGCGATAGTGGTGCGCGCCCCAAAGTGACCAATAGCATTCTCTTAGAGTTCACCATGTGAATCCCATGGATTCTGCAGATTCCGAGGTTATTTGAATGATCTGCAGTACTTTGATGTCCAGGCATTGGAGTTACATAGAGTTACTGTGGCGCTGATTCTGTGCCGATTTTGTTGGCGCTGAGTTGCGCTGAGTTGTCAGGCCGAGACATGGACATTTTGTTGGGCTCCCAATGCTCCCTCTGTCCGCTTCGGCCACAGCGCTGCATTAGATGCCCAGCAGCGGATGTGGATCTTTGGAGGTTGGGGCCCAAGGTATCCCAAGGTCAAACTCCACCAATTTATATCCAATTTTATGTGATATTTATGATATTTATGTGTGTGAGTTTGAGACCGTGCCTTCTAGCTGATACTAGCTGATACACTTCCAACCAAAGGTGTCGACCTCAATGACCTGCACTACATAGATCTTGAGGCTTCGTCTTCTGCAAGCGCGTTTCACAAACAGTACTGTAACCTTCGCTTTTGCATGTGTGAAAAGTGAAGCGCACAAGCTAAACCGCTTGTTTTCCAGTTGAAGCCAGTGATTTGGTGTCAGTGCTAGGCCCCCAATCTCCTTCTACATTTCCGGCATTTCATCCCCAGCATCACCTTTCTGCAGTGCAGGTGGGCAGCAACCAATCGGAAAGCTCACAGACCAACGCTCTCACCACTTCCACCACATCAAGCAGCAGCGGCAGTACCACTACAACCACAGCCATTACCACATGCAAAAACTTCGCATGTCCCCAGGGCTACATTCACAACAATATATCCCCACAGATCTCCGGCAGCACCAGCGCATGCTGCGAGTTAAGTTGCCAGATTTTCGAATGTCCACCAGAGTACGTTCAAGAAAGCAAATCCCCGCACTTGTTCGGCAACCCTAGCGAATGCTGCGAGAAGAGTTGCAAGCTCTTTTCATGTCCACAGGGCTACATTTCAACAAATACATCACCGGAGATCGTTGGAAGTAGCGATGCATGCTGCGAGGAGAGTTGCGAAGTCTTTTCATGTCCACAGGGCTACATTTCAAATACATCACCGGAGATCGTTGGAAGTAGCGATGCATGCTGCGAGAAGAGTTGCAAGCTCTTTTCATGTCCACAGGGCTACATTTCAAATACATCACCGGAGATCGTTGGAAGTAGCGATGCATGCTGCGAGGAGAGTTGCGAGCTCTTTTCATGTCCACAGGGCTACATTCACAACAATAGATCCCCCCAGATCTCCGGCAGCACCAGCGCATGCTGCGAGTTAAGTTGCCAGATTTTCGCATGTCCACCAGGGTACATTCAAGAAAGCAAATCCCCGCACTTGTACGGCAACCCTAGCGAATGCTGCGAGAAGAGTTGCAAGCTCTTTTCATGTTCACAGGGCTACATTTCAACAAATACATCACCGGAGATCGTTGGAAGTAGCGATGCATGCTGCGAGGAGAGTTGCGAAGTCTTTTCATGTCCACAGGGCTACATTTCAACAACTACATCACCGGAGATCATTGGAAGTAGCGATGCATGCTGCGAGAAGAGTTGCAAGCTCTTTTCATGTCCACAGGGCTACATTTCAAATACATCACCGGAGATCGTTGGAAGTAGCGATGCATGCTGCTAGGAGAGTTGTGAGCTCTTTTCATGTTCACAGGGCTACATTTCAACAAATACATCACCGGAGATCGTTGGAAGTAGCGATGCATGCTGCGAGGAGAGTTGCGAAGTCTTTTCATGTCCACAGGGCTACATTTCAACAAATACATCACCGGAGATCGTTGGAAGTAGCGATGCATGCTGCGAGAAGAGTTGCAAGCTCTTTTCATGTCCACAGGGCTACATTTCAAATACATCACCAGAGATCGCTGGAAGTAGCGATGCATGCTGCGAGGAGAGTTGCAAGCTCTTTTCATGTCCACAGGGCTACGTTGCAACAAATGCATCACCAGAGATCGCTGGAAGTAGCGATGCATGCTGCGAGAAGAGTTGCAAGCTTTTTTCATGTCCACAGGGCTACGTTGCAACAAATGCATCACCAGAGATCGCTGGAAGTAGCGATGCATGCTGCGAGAAGAGTTGCAAGCTCTTTTCATGTCCACAGGGCTACGTTGCAACAAATGCATCACCAGAGATCGCTGCAAGTAGCGATGCATGCTGCGAGAAGAGTTGCAAGCTCTTTTCATGTCCACAGGGCTACGTTGCAACAAATGCATCACCAGAGATCGCTGGGAGTAGCGATGCATGCTGCGAGAAGAGTTGCAAGCTCTCTTCATGTCCACAGGGCTACGTTGCAACAAATGCATCATCAGAGATCGCTGGAAGTAGCGATGCATGCTGCGAGAAGAGTTGCAAGCTCTTTTCATGTCCACAGGGCTACGTTGCAACAAATGCATCACCAGAGATCGCTGGAAGTAGCGATGCATGCTGCGAGGAGAGTTGTGAGCTCTTTTCATGTCCACAGGGCTACGTTGCAACAAATGCATCACCAGAGATCGCTGGAAGTAGCGATGCATGCTGCGAGGAGAGTTGCAAGCTCTTTTCATGTCCACAGGGCTACG
This sequence comes from Cladocopium goreaui, assembly GCA_947184155.2. Classification (NCBI taxonomy): domain Eukaryota; class Dinophyceae; order Suessiales; family Symbiodiniaceae; genus Cladocopium; species Cladocopium goreaui. The sequence continues at coordinate 1,097,921 of CAMXCT020003223.1, forward strand.
TTGCAACAAATGCATCACCAGAGATCGCTGGAAGTAGCGATGCATGCTGCGAGGAGAGTTGCGAAGTCTTTTCATGTCCACAGGGCTACGTTGCAACAAATGCATCACCAGAGATCGCTGGAAGAAGCGATGCATGCTGCGAGGAGAGTTGTGAGCTCTTTTCATGTCCACAGGGCTACGTTGCAACAAATGCATCACCAGAGATCGCTGGAAGTAGCGATGCATGCTGCGAGAAGAGTTGCAAGCTCTTTTCATGTCCACAGGGCTACGTTGCAACAAATGCATCACCAGAGATCGCTGGAAGTAGCGATGCATGCTGCGAGAAGAGTTGCAAGCTCTTTTCATGTCCACAGGGCTACGTTGCAACAAATGCATCACCAGAGATCGCTGGAAGTAGCGATGCATGCTGCGAGAAGAGTTGCAAGCTCTCTTCATGTCCACAGGGCTACGTTGCAACAAATGCATCACCAGAGATCGCTGGAAGTAGCGATGCATGCTGCGAAGAGTTTGCAAGCTCTTTTCATGTCCACAGGGCTACGTTGCAACAAATGCATCACCAGAGATCGCTGGAAGTAGCGATGCATGCTGCGGAAGAAGTTGTCAAGCTCTTTTCATGTCCACAGGGCGTTAAACGTTGCAACAATGCATCACAGAGATCGCTGAAGTAGCGATGGCAGCTGCGAGAAGAGTTTGCAAGCTCTTTCATGTCCAGGGCTACGTTTGCAACAAATGCATCACCAGAGATCGCTGGAAGTAGCGATGCATGCTGCGAGAAGAGTTGCAAGCTCTTTTCATGTCCACAGGGCTACGTTGCAACAAATGCATCACCAGAGATCGCTGGAAGTAGCGATGCATGTTGCGAGGAGAGTTGCGAAGTCTTTTCATGTCCACAGGGCTACGTTGCAACAAATGCATCACCAGAGATCGCTGGAAGAAGCGATGCATGCTGCGAGGAGAGTTGTGAGCTCTTTTCATGTCCACAGGGCTACGTTGCAACAAATGCATCACCAGAGATCGCTGGAAGTAGCGATGCATGCTGCGAGAAGAGTTGCAAGCTCTTTTCATGTCCACAGGGCTACGTTGCAACAAATGCATCACCAGAGATCGCTGCAAGTAGCGATGCATGCTGCGAGAAGAGTTGCAAGCTCTTTTCATGTCCACAGGGCTACGTTGCAACAAATGCATCACCAGAGATCGCTGGAAGTAGCGATGCATGCTGCGAGAAGAGTTGCAAGCTCTTTTCATGTCCACAGGGCTACGTTGCAACAAATGCATCACCAGAGATCGCTGGAAGTAGCGATGCATGCTGCGAGAAGAGTTGCAAGCTCTTTTCATGTCCACAGGGCTACGTTGCAACAAATGCATCATCAGAGATCGCTGGAAGTAGCGATGCATGCTGCGAGAAGAGTTGCAAGCTCTTTTCATGTCCACAGGGCTACATTTCAACAAATACATCACCGGAGATCGTTGGAAGTAGCGATGCATGCTGCGAGGATAGTTGCAAGCTCTTTTCATGTCCACAGGGCTACGTTGCAACAAATGCATCACCAGAGATCGCTGGAAGTAGCGATGCATGCTGCGAGAAGAGTTGCAAGCTTTTTTCATGTCCACAGGGCTACCTTGCAACAAATGCATCACCAGAGATCGCTGGAAGTAGCGATGCATGCTGCGAGAAGAGTTGCAAGCTCTTTTCATGTCCACAGGGCTACGTTGCAACAAATGCATCACCAGAGATCGCTGGAAGTAGCGATGCATGCTGCGAGAAGAGTTGCAAGCTCTTTTCATGTCCACAGGGCTACGTTGCAACAAATGCATCACCAGAGATCGCTGGAAGTAGCGATGCATGCTGCGAGGAGAGTTGTGAGCTCTTTTCATGTCCACAGGGCTACGTTGCAACAAATGCATCACCAGACATCACTGGAAGTAGCGATGCATGCTGCGAGGAGAGTTGTGAGCTCTTTTCATGTCCACAGGGCTACGTTGCAACAAATGCATCACCAGAGATCGCTGGAAGTAGCGATGCATGCTGCGAGGAGAGTTGCGAAGTCTTTTCATGTCCAAAGGGCTACGTTGCAACAAATGCATCACCGGAGATCGTTGGAAGTAGCGATGCATGCTGCGAGGAGAGTTGTGAGCTCTTTCTGTGTCCACAGGGCTACCTTCCAAGGGACTCGCCGCAGGACGTGGTTGGTAGAACATACCAGGCATGTTGCACCCTACCCAAGGTTGTTGCAGCGAGCTTGTTCCAAGAAGGATCCACAGGTTTCGGAGATAAGTTTCTGGGCTTCAAATGGAACTGGGTGACCGCCAGTTTTGTTAGATGGTGTTCAGATTAGTCGGGACACACAGGCTCTTATAGATAGAAATAGAATGGAATAAAACACTAGGCAGATTTGCAAGTCCAGAGTTGCGCATGAAGGGTCATTCATGGATTTCTTATAGACATTCTCATAGAGCTAAGAGAGTTTCATTCACATGAAGACATTCTTGCAGCTTAAAATGGTGGTCAGATTATTGGAAGACAGCTGTTAGATTTACAAGCCCGGATGGGACACTTCCCAGATGGATCATGGCGACCCTTCTGAGGCCACTGTCGCTGAGTCAGATAGACGCTTGGACAGAGCTAGTCATTTTGATAGATGTCCCAGATAGATGTCGCTGAGACATTTTGATTAGTCCACCTCTGGCAATCAGCCCGCCTTGTTTGATTCTTGCATATTCTTGCAGTCCTGGATTCTCTTGTTTCTTTGAGATTCTTTGAGCTGTACGGTTGTTGAAGACATTGAAGACATCAAGAAACAGCAGGTGCAGTAGGCCCCCGAGACTCCGAGACAATGAGCAGCTACCAGTAGAGCCAAACACATGATCCAGGGATATCCAGGGCCCGTCACCTCGCTGAGGAAATGCATCAGTCAAACCTCGCTTCAAACAATTCTTGGACCGAGGGTGCATCGTCTGACGATGATGACAGTCCGTTGCCGCTTGCCATTTCCACAACTTGCAAATTCAGTAAAGCTGTGTCGGCTCATTGTTTTTTCTGGCTGCCCAACAAACTGCATAGTCAAGCAATGGTGTTGCAGCATTGAGTTTTCCGGGGGGCTTCGTGGAAGCTTGCAATAACGTGCTGTCAATTTCAATATCAAGGTTCAATTGTGTGCAGAAACATGTCTACTCGTTTCTTGCTTCCATTTTGACTGAAGTTTGACTGAAGGCTGGCCATTGTAGTGGTGCCCATTGTGCTCACATGTCTCTTCACCTCCCTCTGCATTCTATGGCGCTATCGAGTCTATCGAGCTAGAAAGCGACGAGGCAAGGCATGTCAACAGAAGCTTTGTATTGCCGGAGAATGACCTTAGCACTTCCCAATCATCATGAGGATAGCATGAAGAAATCAAGATCATTCTTTGTGGGCTTTTCAGGCATCCCTGGTGCGGTGAAAACTGATTCGCCTTTTTCATGCTGGACAGTTTCGTTTTGATAACTTGTCTTTTTGTGACCAGACTACGGCTCCGCAGAGCCACGCTATGCTATACAGTGTGCTGGTGCCAGGTGCTGAAGCAGAGCCTCACTTCTCAAATCCTTGGGTTTCTTTGCCGGCGCCTGTCACCACAGCAAAACCATTGCTTTTCGCCTGGGATGCAAGGACACAGGGATGGGCCAGAAGCCAGGCAGGCTGGCAAACATCCATAGGTAGATAGAAGGAAAGATAGATAAATAGCTAGATAGATAGGTTAGGTTAGGTTAGGTTAGACTAGATTCGAATAGATAGATAGATAGATAGATAGATCAATAGATGCATGTAGCATGCAGCATGCATAAATACATGCATACATGGATACATGGATACATGGATACAGGCACTAATGCATTCATGCATACATGCATCCATGCATCCATGCACGCATCCATGCATACATGCATCCCTGCATCCACGCATCCATGCATCCATGCATCCACCCATCCGTGCATCCATGCATCCACGCATTCATGCATTCATGCATTCATGCATCCATGCATCCATGCATCCATGCATCTGTGCACCCACGCATCCATGCATCCATGCATCCATGCATCCCTGCATCCACGCATCCGTGCATCCATGCATCCATGCATCCATGCATCCATGCATCCTTGCATCCATGCATCCATGAATCCATGCATCCATGCATCCATGCATCCATGCATCCACGCATCCACGCATCCATGCATCCATGCATCCATGCATCCATGCATCCATCCATCCACCTATCCATGCATCCACGCATCCATGCATCCGTGCATCCATGCATCCATGCATCCACCCATCCGTGCATCCATGCATCCACGCATTCATGCATTCATGCATCCATGCATCCATGCATCCATGCATCTGTGCATCCACGCATCCATGCATCTGTGCATCCACGCATCCATGCATCCATGCATCCATGCATCCATGCAGCCACGCATCCATGCATCCGTGCATCCATGCATCCATGCAGCCACGCATCCGTGCATCCACGCATCCATGCATCCATGCAGCCACGCATCTGTGCATCCACGCATTCATGCATCCATCCATGCATCCATGCATCCATGCATCCATCCATCCACGCATCCATGCATGCATCCGTGCATCCATGCATCCACGCATCCATGCATCCATGCATCCACGCATCCATGCAACCATGCATCCACGCATCCATGCATCCATGCATCCATGCATCCATGCAGCCACGCATCCGTGCATCCATGCATCCATGCATCCATGCATCCATCCACCTATCCATGCATGCATCCATGCATCCATGCATCCACGCATCCGTGCATCCGTGCATCCACGCATCCATGCAACCATGCATCCACGCATCCATGCATCCGTGCATCCATGCATCCATGCATCCATGCATCCATGCAGCCACGCATCCGTGCATCCACGCATTCATGCATCCATGCATCCATGCATCTATGCATCCACGCATCCATCCACGCATCCATCCATCCATGCATCCATCCATACATACCTACATACATACATACATACATACATACATACATACAGAGACAGACAGACAGACAGACAGACAGACACACACACACACACGTACATACATACATACATACCTACATACATACATACATCATACATTCGTACGTACGTACGTACGTGCGCTCAAGTTCCTGCGATCTCTTTTCCAACGATGGATACGAAGGTGGTGCTTCACATTTGGTATAACAAATTCACAAGGATCCTAGTCCTAAACTTTTCCTTTTTCTACCTGCACGAGGGACTGATCATAAACGATTCGCCACCGTCCATGTCGGGCATGAAAAAGCAACAGTTGATGAGGTGCATCATTGTTCGTCAAACTGTTACTTAGTTGGGAGTCACCATTTCCCCACCTCATTAGGCCTTGATTAAAAACCATGGTTTCTTTCAAGCAAAGCAGTTCAATCTTGAGAGTCAGCATTGTCTGAGAGAGACGATGGAACAGGTTCTTGCTGTCGGAGATCAGGATGCCACTGGTGCGCTTCACGTTCTCATCTGGATTCTGGATTCACATCATCCTCCATGTCCAGTCCACGTCCCCCACGTCCACATCCACGTCCACATCCACGTCCACGCCCCCCACGTCCTCCACGTCCCCCTCCCCCACATCTCCCACGTTCCCCACCACGCCCACGTCCACGTCCACGTTCAGGCCCTCATGTCCCCCATGCCCAGTCCAGTTGACGTCTCCATTTCCTGGCGGCATCGACCAGGTTCGCACGCCGAAGCACGTCTAATGTCTTTGATGATCTTCATGTATGCCAACATGAAGACCAAAGAGAACCAACAGGGTGATTATTGAGCAGCAAAGAAGGGTGGAGCTCAGATAACTTCCTGATGCCAACAGGGACCAAATCAACAGAGCCGAACAGTGTGATCAACATTTGATCAACAGAAAATCTTTCGGTCAACATCATGGTTGTAAAGTGTGCAGGATCATCTCATTTTAGCCGTGAAGACGCTTTCGGTCTCGACATGTTTGTTTTGGTGATAACTGTCGCTCCAACAATGGGGGCAACAGTCAAGAGGGGGTGTTAAAGTACAACATTGTGCTGGAAGGGTTCCTCCACATACGTCGTGTTACTGGCTCATCACGTAGGCCTTGAGCCGATGCCTTTCTTGAGCCGACTGTTACGGCAACAGTTTGGCAACGTTGACAAACACCGTGCGCAGCGCAAGATTGCTGCAACAGTGCGCAAGCACTGCAGTGCAACATTGATACAGCAGCTGCCTGAAGCTTTTCAGTAAATACATCCATCCATCCATCCATCCATCCATCCATCCATCCATCCATCCATCCATCCATCCATCCATCCATCCATCCATCCATCCATCCACACATACATACATACATACATACAGACAGACAGACAGCCAGGCAGACAGACAGACAGACAGACACACACACACACACGTACATACATACATACCGACATACCTACATATCCACCTACGTACCTACGTATGTACGTACATACAGACAGACTGTGACAGACAGACAGGCAGGCAGGCAGACAGACAGACGCTACAGACACATGCACATACAGATCATACAGACACACTGAATGTTTATTAGGATATGTGAAAGATGTGCAGGATGTGCTTGTACTCGCCTGAATGGACCTGAGAATTTTAGGAAAGCAGGTGCACGAGCTCGGCGTACAATCTGCCAGGTACAATGGAAAATTGGCAGGTCCGTCTGGATGGCCAATCCAGATATCCCACTCTGTGACCTAGCTTCGTTGAACTGGGTCAGTCACAGAGTGCCCAGTTCCCCTGCGATTTTGAAGAATCACAATTAGATAGACAAACCGTTTGTTATAACGGTGTATGCACACACACACACACAAAGGCCCCATGTATGGGTCGGGGGTTCGCTTGGAGCGCCGAAAAGTGGATCGCTTAGAGCGCCGAAAAGTGGATCGCTTGGAGCGCTGAAAAGTGACATAAGAGAGACATAGCGCTGGAGTTCCATACATGCGCAGAGGCATATAGACACATAAATGGATGCATTCATATGTGTCCGAAGCACGCGATAACATTCCATGCGACCTGCTTTTCGGCACCGAAAGAGCATCATACAATGTGTCAGGCACGTCTTGCAAGTTACTTGAAGAAGAGTTTACAACATATCAGTAACATCTGGCAAGTTACTTGAAGAAGAGGTGTCAACGTAGCAGGAACGTCTTGCATGTTACTTGAAGAAGTTGTTCCAACGTACCAGGAACGTCTTGGAAGTTACTTGAAGAAGTTGTTCCAACGTATCAGGAACGTCTTGGATGTTTCTTGAAGAAGAGTTTACAACGTATCAGGAACATCTGGCACGTTACTTGAAGAAGATGTTACAATTTAGCAGGAACATCTTGCAAGTTACTTGAAGAATTTGTTACAATTTAGCAGGAACGTCTTGCAAGTTACTTGAAGAATTTGTTACAACGTATCAGGAACGTCTTGCAAGTTACTGGAAGAAGATATGACAATGTATCAGGAACGTCTTGCAAGTTACTTGACCAAGATGTTACAACGTAGCAGGAACGTCTTGCAAGTTACTTGAAGAAGAGTTTACAACATATCAGTAACAGCTGGCAAGAAATGCGTGTTCAACGACCCATATGCTTGCTGCCAGGAAATGCATGTTCAACGACCTCAACGTGGACAAGAAAGTCGCTCTAATGTCGTGTTTCAGATGCTCTGACGTAGTTTTAGCTTGAAAATGTGTGAAAAGGACATTCTCGAAGAAATAGCAGGAATTTCTCAGATGGATGAGTTGCCTAATAATAAAAAGGTCCAGAATGGTGTACACCTAAAGGTCTCATTCCCTGGTGCTCTAATGTAATCCACCATGCTGGTCCCCTAAACCCTTCCCGTGTCCCAGCCCCGTGTCGCCACTTGTCCCCTATGTGTCCCCCAAGTGTCCCCAAGTGTCCCCTAAACCCACCCCATGTCCCCCCCAAGTGTCCCCAAGTGTCCCCTAAGTGTTACCCTAAAGGTCTCATTCTCCCTAAACAAGTGTCCCCAAGTGTCCCCTAAACCCACCCCATGTCCCTTACCCTAAAGGTCTCATTCTCTGGTGCTCTAAGTGATCCACTTTTTTGGCGCTCTAAGTGATCCCATGGTGCTCTAAGTGATCCGGTGCTCTAAGTGATCCACTTTCCGGTGCTCTAAGTGATCCCTTAACCCCATGTATGGGGCATGGTTTTGCACTTCTTTACTGCGACGCGAAATGGAACATCCGTTGGTGAGACAAATAACAATGATGTTGATGACATAGCTTCATGATCTCTGACCGAAATATGGAAAAAGCTGAGGATCCGACGGTGTTTCTGGGTAGTTGTCAACAACATCAAAATCACTGTCCATTGACTGAGCAACCACATCAAAATTTATTGATTGTTCCAAGACAGAGAAAGGAAAAAATGCAGCAAAAGTGCAATCCACTTGCATCCCACAAGCAACAGTCATCAGGACCGATGAAAATGAAGTAACCCGATGAAAATGACAACAAAAGCAATGAAGCGCCAGCAGGACCTGGCGGGAGCCAGGAGGGGAAGGCAGAGAACAGACAAAAGACGCGGACAGCAAAACCAACGAAACAACCGTAACGGGGAAAGCAAGAGGGCAGAGGGAGGGGAGCAACAACAGCCAACAGAGCAAGCGCAAACAAAACAACAGCAATGACAAGCATGACAATTGTGCCAGATGCCAACCAAATCGTAGGATTTCTTCCCGGGAAGCTTGCATTACACTCCAAGTGTGAACGGCTTCGACTTATGCCATCCTTTGTCCGAAGACTGCTACTGCCAATGAGTGGCTGCTTCGCTTTGTGGCTACTGCGGTTTAACGCCTTCAAAGAAAGCTTATCACGTAGTTGTTGAGACTGCTTGGATTCCACTCGAAGTGTAAACGGCTCCAAAGAATCGAAAACCGAGTCTCCATTCTGAATACGCCGCTCATAGCCATTCACACAGTCGAAACCATGTGGACGGTGCGACCAATTGAGGTCAAACACCCAAAACATACTGAATGTTTATTAGGATATGTGAAAGGTGTGCAGGATGTGCTTGTACTCGCCTGAATGGACCTGAGAATTTTAGGAAAGCAGGTGAACGAGCTCGGCGTACAATCTGCCAGATACAATGGAAAATTGGCAGGTCCGAAGCGGGTCAGTCACAGAGTGCCCAGTTCCCCTGCGATTTTGAAGAATCACAATTGAATAGACAAACCGTTTGTTATAACCGTGTACACACACATACCCATACACATACACATACGCATACGCATACGCATACACATATGCATACGCATACGCATACACATAAACATAATATACACATACACATACACATGCATACACACACATACACACGTACATACTTACATACATACATACATACATACATAGATACATAGATACATAGATACATAGATACATACATACATACATACATAAATACATACATACATACATACATACATACACACATACACACATACATACATACATACATACATACATACATACATACATACACACACACACATACACACATACACACATACACACATACACACATACATACATACATACATACAGACAGACAGACAGACAGACAGACAGACAGACATACATACATACAAAATATTCTCCTTTACGCGTTTACACAGGCAATGTATACATATGTATACATTCGTACCACTCACATATGTGCATGTAATGTACACGTCGGTGCACAAGTACATATGTTGTTTGACCTGAACCCCGATTTCACAGGATGACTGCCGAATGGCCTCGGGGCAAGGTGCTCAAACTCACAGTGCCTTGGGCATGAACCCTATCAGGAATGTAGAAACGACGCGCCTCTTCCATGTGATCGGTTAGGCTAGGAGTGCTCCTACCTTTCATGTGTTTCTTACGACAAAACTGCATCTAGGGCCAATTGCTTGGTTCAATGGAAACGTTTTGCAAACAGACCTGTTTTTCCTGTAGGGAGATGTGCTTGCAGGTCCCAGAGACCGCTTTCGATGCGCATGGTCGAAAGCACGAATTTCAGCCAGCGGAATGCCGGCAATTTGCTTGGGAAGATGGAACAGTCCAAAAAGTAGATAACGTTTCAAGGACAGTCTTGCAGGTTTATCGTTTTTTAAAATGCCGTTTCTTTTTTTCGCTTTTGTCCTTTTGGCTCAGAATTTGCATGTTCAAAGTGAACCCACGTGGCGTCCAGCTTCCCTTTCTCAATCGATTTTTTGCCCGCTGTCAGCTCATAGTCCAACTCTGCAAAACATTTTGCAGGAACGTGGTGCTGTGGAGCACGCAGCATCGATATCCAGCTTGGCAACAATTCAGGCAGACTGTTGGATGATATAGAAACGCATTGGCGTGAAATATGTTTCTAGTCTCAAGTATAGGGTATCAGCAAATGTTTTTCCAGGTTTGTTCCTAGACCTGCTAGTTGGTGCGAATGCAGTTGAGTTTTTTTGCTTATGCTCCCACTTGTTTTCAAACTAGCAACATAAAATATGTGCCGCGTACGAACTTGTGCAGACCCCGTAGTTATACAGGTATCTGACAAAGTCGTTCCTGTTTTGAAAAACACCGCTGTATAATTTGGAGAAAAATTGCACATGACTTCGGTAAGACTTCTTGGATACAGCATTAACACTGGGAATTATTGTACGAGTAGTGCCGCACAAGGCGGGGCGGAAGTTTCAAAAGGATAGGGAAGTGTAGGAGAGGGAGTGTGTCGCGCAAGATGTCCGTGAGTGTGATTCCTTGGCGGTCTGAAAGATGGCAAAACTCTGGTTGATGTTTGTCCCACAATGTGCCAGTCGCTTATTTACCTATCTACCTACCTACTGACTTACTGACTTACCTACCTACTTACTTGCTTGCTTGCTTACTTGCTTGCTTGCTTACTTGCTTGCTTGCTTGCTTACTTACTTACTTAATTACTTACTTACTTACTTGCTGACTGACTTAAATGTTTACTTAGTTGCTGACTGACTTACTTTGCTTACTTTGCTTTCTTTGCTGGCTGTGCTTCCTTTGCTTCCTTTGCTTACTTTGCTTACTTTTCTTACTTTGCTTACTTTGCTTACTTTGCTTCCTTTTCTCCCTTTGCTTCCTTTGCTTCCTTTGCTTACTTCCGTACTCGCTTACTTACTTACATACTTACTTGCTTACTTACTTACTTACTCACTCACACTCACTCACTCACTCACTCACTCACTTACTTACCTACGTACTGACTTACTGACTTACTGACTGACTGGCTGGCTGACTGACTGACTGACTGACTGACTGACTTACGGACTTACTTCCTTCCTTCCTTACTTACTTGCGTGCTTACTGACTTGCGGGCTTAGTGACTTACTCGGTTACTCACTCTGACTTACGGCTCTTTTGACTTACTAACTTACTGGCTTACTCACTTACTGGCTTACTGTCTCACTGACTTACCGACTTACCCACTTGCTGACTGAATAACTTACTGGCTGACTGACATTATTGTCTTACTTTCGCACCTTCTGACTGACTGACTGGCTGACTGACTGACTGACTGACGGACGGACTGACTGACTGACTTACTGAGTTACTAACTTTCGTCTGCGAGGCTTCCTTCAAAAATGGAAATTGATAGCTTAAAGACAAAACTTTTCTGCGAGACATCCTTCAAAACTGGAAGTTGATAGCTTAAAAACGAAGCTTTTCTGGGAGACTTCCTTCAAAACTGGAAGTCGATAGCTTGAAATTCGCGGTTTCCTTCAAAGCTGGAAGTTGATAGCTTAAAACGTAGCATTTCTGGGAGACTGCCTCCAACAAATGGAAGTTGAAGTCTGAAAAACGTCGCGGGCACCTGGTGTGTTGATGCTTTTGACTTCGGAATCGCTCTCTCGCTACAACCAGGTGCAAATATTAGACATCTTAACTTCCAAAAATGCCCCGAACCCGCCAGTTTTTAGCGATTTTGACTTCGCAATCGCTCTCCTCCCCCCGAGACAAGGGATTTCGCAGGTTCTCCCCTCGCTACAACCGGGTGCAAATATTAGACATCTTATCTTAACTTCCAAAAGTGCTCCCGACGTCCTCACAGTTTTTGAGGATTTGACTTCGCCATCGCCTCACCTCACCTCCCCCGACCCACTCCGCTATAAACGGGGGTGCAAATTTTAGACATCTTAACTTCCAAAAGTGTGCAGTTTTTGAGGATTTTGATTTCGCAATCGCTCTCTCGCTACAACGGGGTGCAAATTTTAGGCATCTTAACTTCCAAAAGCGCACAGTTTTTGAGGATTTTGGCTTCGCAATCGCTTTCTCGCTACAACCGGGTGCAAATATTAGACATCTTATCTTAACTTCCAAAAGTGCTCCGAGCCCGCCAGTTTTAACGACTTTGACTTTGCAATCCCTCTCTCGCTACAATGGGATGCACAATTTTAGACATCTTAACTTCCAAAAGTGCTCCGAACCCGCCAGTTTTTAACGATTCTGACTTCGCAATCGCTCTCTCGCTACAACGGGGTGCAAATTTTAGACATCTTAACTTCCAAAAGTGCTCCGAGCCTGCCAGTTTTTAACGATTTTGACAGAAAGCTGTGCGCGCCCGCCCGTTCTTCAGAAGTACCCACTCGAGCGGGGCGAAGCACAGAACTTTGAAAAAACACAGCATTTTGCGCAACTCCTACCCTTCAGACTCCAGACACGCGGATCTCTGCACTTGCATTTTTTGATCTTTTTGATCTCTTTGATCTTCTGACTTTCTGATCTTTCTATTTCTTGTGCCATACTTTCAGTATATCGCAAGTTTCATCTCCAAACTTCCTTCGAGTATTCCCAACTGATTTGGCTTTGGTTTAGGCATGTTTAGGCCAGAGTCCCATGTACATCACATGTGCCGACATCCGTGTCTGGGGCCGGGCCAAGACCTGACCTGCCAATCAAAGGTAACAAACCCAACATGTTTGAATTCTGGGGCCGGCCACGGCCAGGTGGATTTGCACACCCCAATGCCAGATAGAAGGTCGCCACGACATGGAACTCGCAGACTCGAATCCTTACAGACGCTTGACTTGACCTTCAAAGTTGGTGCAACTAACCCACGAAAAGGGTAGTGAATTGTATCAATGTGACCAGAAGTGATTCATCAATATGCTTGTCGAAAGACATCCTGTCCAAGCGGTTCCAGATGGCAACTTACTTTTTGTGTCCACAGCAAGTGATCTATTTTGGTTGTGAGAGAGACGCGCAATACAATTCTTCCATTCACATGCCATACACTGAGGGTGCAGATCTTGTTCACACTCCCGAGCTGCTGACATGCACTGGCATTGCCCACTGCATGAGGTGACGGCGTGGACGTTGAAAGTATTTCACAAAACTGACCCACACACCGGCAGGGAAAAAATGAGATGGAAGAAATGTCAGTGCTATATGACAGGAGCTTGTGGCTGTGAAACACAAATGTCTTGAACTCGTTGATCCAGGTGCATCTTTGCCCGAGTTGTGCTGAACTGCCACCAGAGGCACCAACATTGGGTGTGGGAGCCACATACTTGGTGGAGGTCTTTCCACCCTTGGCATGGAGCGCCTCGGCGCAGTCCATGTGGGTTTGGGCAGACTTCATACTGATTCACTGCAACTTAAAGCAATTCTGGACGATTGGTAATATTGGTATGATATCTTCCCGATTCCCATGAGAGAAATGAAAAAGGGCTGCCGCCCGATTCTGGGAGGAAGGAACACCGGACAAAGGAACTAACACTAAGGCACGCTCCTTCCACTTCCAGGCGGCAACATTAGGATAATTAAACAGTCCTGAACAAGGACTTAGCCCTGCACAAGGGCGTATTCTATTTGGCTTGCGGGGACAGTCTGTAGCCGGGATGCATAGGTTGCTCTGGTGTTCGAACAACCAAGTTCGAGCGATTGTATGTTTGGACAGCCATGAAACTTTTGCGGAAATTAAAGGAAATGCATGGACAAATGAAGGGAACATGGAAGGACATGAATGAACAAACGAAAATGGACGGAAATAAATGCAACAATGAAAGGAAAATGGACTTGAATGCAAACATGAAAAGAAAACAAAAAAACCTGAATGCAAAAATGACAGGAACATGAAAGGAAATGAATGCAACCATGAAATGAAACTGAAAGGAAATGCATGCAATCATGAAAAGAACATGGAAGGACATGAGCACAAAAATGAAAGGATATGACTGAAACATAAAAAACAACATGAATGCAAAAATGAAAAGAACATGGAAGGAAATGAATGCAAGAATGAAAGGAAGGAAATGACATGTAAGGAAAATGGAAGGACATGAATGCACAAATGGAAGAAAATGGAAGGAAATGCATACATAAATGAGAGGAAAATGACATGGACGGAAAGTGCATTTTGTATTGGACATTGGTTCCATCCTGAGAAGTCAATGGCATATTTTTTTCAAATGTGCATCGTCATTATATTTTCAACATTTTTCAACTAATTGCGTGCTGTTACACGTTGCTAAGGTGCAGCTGCAAAGGAAGATCCGAATTTCTACGAAATTTGCCCACATTTGGCGCATGGGCCGCAAGGTCCCTTGCTGCAAATGGCCTCCTGTATAGCCATGAAAAGTTCCCAGATTGCCGGGAAGAACAGCAATGATGCATGAAATATCATGATTTGTCACATGTTAGCTCAAGAATGTGTTGGAAAATATAGTGGCGATTTTGACGAGGTATGGGCTACGACCGGAAATGTCCTAGAGATGGGAAGCAGCACTGTAGCATCGTGGATGCTGTGGAGGATGTTTACAGTGGCCATTTGGAGAAAATTGGGATCAGCACATGGTGCCAACGCGTTTTTTTTCTAATGGACGCCAGTCCATGACTTCATGATGTGCTTCCTCTTCAAATCTTCCCCAAATTGATCGGTGTTGAGGCAAAGTCACTCACTTTGTGTCCTGGTGCTGGGCCTATTCCTTGTCCAATGTGGTCAGTGCTGTGGAAGGATGGCTGCAGAAGTCTGATGAAGATCCAGAAACCATCTTCCTATGGATGTGTTTTTTTGCAACAACCAGTACCGTATCATGGAGGAGGCGGGGCCCGCTACCAGCTGAGGGTCTCTTGTTAGAGGCAAAGTTACAAGTCCTTTTTTAGACAAAAAGTGCAGTCGACAAGTTTCGAAGCTAGCATCATATTTCATCTTTGCACCTTCGCATTGCTCTTAGAGGGATTTGAAACAGGGGCTAGAAGGAAGAATCATGGAGCATCATGTGTGAAAATCAGCATCAGTTGAGGCAACCAAAACAGGAAGTGAAGATTTGAAGAGCATCTTCGAGTCGCATCTAGTGACAGCTGGGCGGATGCTGGTGCTGTTGGACACTATCGAGTCAGGATCCTGAGTCGTTTCCAACCAGACATGTGGTGCAGAACGCAACTGAGTCACTTTGGGCACAGGATTCCCCGAAAATTTGCCACTGCAGATGATTGATATTCTTAATGTTGACGGTGCTAGATGCCTCACAGCTTGAAATGCATAGGACATTGGACTGACATAGACAAACATTGACTAGTAGACTGACTAGGCCCGTGGTCCAAGAAACTGTATGGGTAGAGGGTACAAAAGCTGACAAGAGCGAGATGTCATACGTGTAATACAGGAGTCATACAGGAGTCATGCACGCCACATGTGTCATTGGCTCTTTGTATTTGGTTGTTTGTCATGTTTACCAAGACGGCCGACCTACGTATTGGACAGTTGGAGCGCTGTCAAGTCAGCTGCAAACCAGCGAAAGTGGCAAGTTTTTCCTGGCGGCCAAGGGGTAGATGCCAAGAATGTGGTGATTGGCGGGACGTTAGTTTTGTCAAAGTGGCCTGCTGAAGCGTTGGCCATTCCAAGTCAGTTTGCACCGGCTGACCGTGCCATGGCGCTGAAGCTTTTTCGACCTCACCAGCGACCGCTTCTTCTGATCAATGTGTACCTACATGCCAACGATCAAACAGCTGCTGGCCACGCCTTGGCTGCCATTTTTGAATACGTTGCTATGCTGGGCGAAGAAGCAATCATTGTGGGCGATTTCAACAGGGAACGGCATGTTTGGCCGGCCTCCACCGCGCTGGCGTCGGGGCAATGGTATTCTTGCGATGAACAAGTCTGCGGAGACCAGATTGGCCCTGGCACCCATCGCAACTCAGATGGTGAATACACAGGGGTGGTCATTGACTACGCGCTTTCAACTCCCAGAGTTGTTGTTTCCGGAAGAATGCAGTCTTTAGGTGTTGCTGACCATGATGCAGTCATTTACGATATACATGTGCATGGTAGCTTACCCACGCCTTGGAGATTGCCGGCAAGCGCACCACTCTTGCTTTGCAATGTGGAGGTTGAGAACTGGAATGTTGCTTGGGCAGAATCACAGCAAGATTTCACCGATGCTCTGGCCGTCGGAAATGTGGATCAAGCTTGGGTGGTCCTGAGCAACTGTGCTGAATCTTTGCTGCTTGCACAAGGCAAGCCCAGCAGGGCATCAAGGGACGGCCCGCACAAAATGGCGAGCCCCCCATCAACCAAAGCTCCTACGTTGCAGACTTTGGAGGAGCGAAAGCTGAGAAGATTTGCACGGCGGGTGGTCGAATATCAAAAGGCTCCTTCGCCGCAATTGCAAACCAAGCTGTTGCGCGATGCTCCGCTTTTGCACTCGTCTCTTACTGCGTTTTCTTTATCTGATGGTGGTTTGGCTCCCGCCGCTTTGCTTCTTGCAGATGAGGTGGCCACAAAGGCGTCTCAGCGACGCCTTGCTGCTTGGAAAGAGGACATTCAAGAAAATGTTGCGAAACTGGGGAAGTGGGTTCAGCAAAAACCACCTGATCCACCTACAGCAACACAGGTCGATGGTCCTATTTTGCCTGAAGATAAGGCAAGACAGGAGGCAGCTGCGTGGCACACGCATTGGAATCCGGACCACCTCCCACATTTAGACCAGGTTTCAAATTTGTGTTTGCAGCTCAACAATCAGGTCGACCCAGTCACGCCTGAAAGCATTCAAGTGGTTGGGGCTGATTTGGCGCGTTCTGCGTTGAAAGCTAAACAAAAAAGCGGCTGGTATGGATGCTTGGACTGCGGCTCATTTGTGCAAGTTGCCGGAGTCCTTTTGGAATCACGTTGCAGTCTTGTGGTCGGCGTGCATGCAGTGTGCGAAAGTTCCTACAATGTGGAAAGATATTCGTATAGCCTTGATTCCAAAGGCGGCCGGGGGCCTGCGCCCACTTGCCATCACGACGGTCCTGTGGCGCATCTGCATGAGTGCAACTTTGCAAAAGCTCCGACCATGGATACAAGAATGGGCCTTGCCTCAGCTTTGTGGCGGCCGTCCAGGAAGAGGCATTATGGATGTTCATGAAGTGCTCTACGAAGACATTCGTGCTGCCAAACGTTCAAGAGTTGATTTTGTTGGCTGCAAGGCCGATATCCGTAGGTGTTTCGATTCAGTTTGTCCAAAGACTGCGCTTGCTATTTGGCGCTGGTTGGGTGCTCCGGCCAGTTTGTGTGACATGGTGGAAAATTTTTACACTGACCAACGCAGGTGGTTTGCCTGGCAAGGCATTTTCCATTCAGAGCCCATTTGTGCTCGGCGGGGGCTGCTGCAGGGCTGCCCGGCAAGCCCAGCCTTACTCAATGCGGTGATGGTAGTCTGGGTGCGCTTCGTTCTTTTGCAAGAGCCTCGTGTTTCTCTTGCAGTTTATTTGGATGACCGCACAATGTGGAAGAAAGGTGTCAACGGTATTCACGTGGTCACCAACGCCATGCAGGCAGGTGCGCAGGTTGATGCAATTCTGGGCATGGAACTCCATCCTGACAAGTTAAATAGTTTCACAACCAAGCAACATTTGACGCCTCAGCTGTCACAGATACAGGACGTGTTGGGGGCTCCTTGCAGCAAGTTCACGCTTCTGGGTATTCAGTACAATTTGGAGCGTGCAGGTGCTTGTGTTAATGCAGAGAAGCTTTCCTTTGACATTCAGGAGAGGTGTCGCAAAATCAGGTTGGCAGCGAAACGTTTGGGCACCCGCAAGACCTTGCTGGGACAGTTGGTGATCTCTTTGTTTGCATGGACAGGAGCTTTTCACCACTATGATGTTGATACCATCAAGAGTTGGACCTCCAGTATTGAAGCGGCGGTCTGGGGGCGCAAGCCTGCCCCAGGTCGCAGTAGATTGCTGTTCTGGAACTCTTTGGGTACACCGCGTTTGCATCCTGCTTTTGCGCTTCACTTTGCTGCAGCCCGGGCTGAATGGCAGCGCCAGTGCCGCTTGGCCATGGGTGTGCCCGCCGCTGTTTCGCCAGGCCCAAGGTGGAATACTGTTTGCAAAGACTGGAATTGGCGTGTTGAGGGTGGTTTGTGGATCACTCCCGTGGGGACTTTGAAACCAGGGTGGATGTCTTCTTCAAGCTTATACAAAGCTGCTGCTGCAGCATGGCTGGCTTTTATGTGGACGAAGGACACCAAAACGGAAGGTCCTTTACCTGAAGGTAAGTTGCCTGTGTTCCAATTCCAGGCCAATGTGGCGCATGATTTGAACTATTGTGGTCGCAGAGTCTTGACAGGTGCAGCAGTGGATGGGAGAGTTACTCAACGTTTGGAAGTCGACTTGCAGTGTGATTGTGGTTTGAGCTCTCCTGATCGTGAGCATTTCACTTTCTACTGCGAGGCAAATCCTTGGCATGGTGATCTCAAAACTCCAACTGAAAGGCGGTTGCTTGTTCCTCTTGTGGATGCTCCAGCTGTTCTTCCATTTGAAGATATGACGGCCGACCCCATTCTGGTGGCTTTTCTACAACAGTTTGACCCACATCAAACGCCGACTTTGGGCTTGGATGGAAGTTGCGCAATCGCTCCAGGGTGCGAACTTTGGCAGCGTGCCAGCTGGGCTGTGGCGGCACATCTTGGGCCCACGGTCAATGGGTTGGTGCATGGTTTCGAGCAAACTCCTGCTGCGGGCGAGAGAGGTGCACTTCTTCAAGCCTGCTTGGCTTCCCATGAAGCGAACAGAGCGGTGCGCTTGCTGATTGACAACCAAGCTCTTGTGCAACGTCTTCATCGTGGCATGCGGCTTGGTCAGTGGGGTGGAGATCTTTTTCCATACTGGCATTATATCAGGATGCTTTTGGTTGATGGCTCTTCTTGTGCTTGGATTCCCTCGCATGATAAAGTTCCTCGATGGCGCCCACCCGAAGGGTGGCTTGATGTTTTGCGTTGCCGCATGCTCAATGCCAAAGCGGATGCTAGCGCGGCTGATCTTACAGGTCAATTTCGGCAGGTGATTGCTACTTGTTTGTCACAACACAGAGAGGCAGTTGTTTGGGCTGGAGAAGCTTGGAAGGCGCAACTAAAGGGTTCTCTTCCCTACTGGCAAGTTTTGCTTGAACACGAACCACGTCAAAACAGGTCGTTTGAATGAGCATTTGCTGCTTCTTCAGCTGCATGGGTGGTACTTTTCTTGACTTGAACTTGCCCTCCGGTTTGTTCAGTGCAAAGAGCTCCGGCTCAGCGTTGGCAATTTCGGCGTCTTAACTACTTCACTTCGGTGAGGAGCAGGTTGACGTCCTCCTCCAATCCAATCCAATCCAATCCAATCCGACCTATGTGAGCGGCTACCTGAACGACCTCCGCGCGGTTGCTGCGGGTCTATGCATTGCTTTCAGGCCTAGGCAGTGCACAGAAGCGAACAGTTCAGTTGTGGTGTGTGCTTGTTGTGCTTGCACTGACTTGCCACAGAAGACTTGGGCTGTGTCTTCCAGAACCAGAAATGCTTTGCAACATATCCTTAATGGCAATGGAGCAGGCAGCCGAGCAACAGCTCGAAGACGGAAACAGAAACAAAGCAATGCGCAAGCTAATGGCTTCAATTTGCAACAGGTAGGAGAAATTCTCAAGCTGCTTACCCAGCTCTGCCAATTGTTGGGAATTGGGGGAGGCAGCGGAAAATTGTTTCAACAACTTAGCACTCTGATGGGTCAAGAAATTGGAGCTGTTGACACCTCCAAAAACAAAGGAGGGAACAAGCCCAAAAAGAGAAAGAAAGAGCGCAAGACACAGGAAGGTGACAATGGTGGTGCGGGCCTTGGCCACAGGAATGCAGCGCTCAATTCTGCCCCAATCACCAATCCTACTAGCACTTCTGCGCAGCTTCCCAATCGCAAACAGGATGCCAACAAGAAACAGCCCACACAAGCATCCAAGTCTTTTGTGGAAGTAGTTCGAACGAACGCACCGTTCAAACCAGTTTGGTGTTTGAGACAGTCGGACTGGACCGGCCAAGTTTTGACTTTTGATTCTTTTTGCAGTGCGTTGGATCAGCCTGGCAATGTGTCAGCAACAGTGCAGTGTGAATCGGAAGAGCAACTGAGTGAGCTCAAAGTTTTGACAGAAGGTGATGCAACAGATCAGACAAGAGAATTGCATGTCTCTGCAGTTTTGTTAGCTCCAAAAGAAGCGAAGCAGATCGACGGCAGACAGTTGAGGCTCATACCTGGCAAAATAGCTGGGAAAGTTCAGCCAAGGCAGGCTTACCTGATAGCCTTGAAAGGAAACGGACCAACACTCAAAAGAGCAGCCGTTGTTTCTGCTGCTCCTGCAGCTCAGACTGAGACGGTGGTTGTGAGGTTGAGCGTTGAAGCAAAGTATTTGTTGAGCAAAGAGTGGCAGAGCATCCAAGCCAAACCAAAGGCTAGCGCTCAGTCATGGTTGCGAAGGCATGTGCCCGCCCACATTGGTGCCAAAGTTTTTGACATGTGGGCTTTCCAAGAGGAGTGCACGAAGGGTGGTGGCAAGCCGGTCATTACTGGGTTGCTGAGGATTGAGAAAGATGCAGCGAAAGGCTTGCTTTCTTGTTCTGGGAAAAGTCTGTGGTTCGTCGAACCTCTCCAATGGAACAACAGTGTGGTGGAGT
The DNA here is from genome assembly GCA_947184155.2 of Cladocopium goreaui. Classification (NCBI taxonomy): domain Eukaryota; class Dinophyceae; order Suessiales; family Symbiodiniaceae; genus Cladocopium; species Cladocopium goreaui. The sequence continues at coordinate 1,118,887 of CAMXCT020003223.1, forward strand.
CATGTGATGTTGAATGGATCAAGAAAGGTCCTGACCTTGATGGCCCCAGCTATCTTCAAAAGGTCCGAAGTTTGGCAGGTGATCTTGGCATTGCAAGAGGGTGGGGCGGCTTAGGCGTCCGAAAGCCCAGAGCATCTGACCCGATTCCAAAGCCAAGAGCATGGCGCATTAGTGGTGTGCCCCGAGAATGGTCAGCCAGCACGGTCACTGAAGCGATCACACGTGCTGGCTTGCAAGATCCAAAGATTTTGTCTCGCAAAACTTTGGGCAAGCAAGTTGAATGGTGGGCACATGCGAATGCTCAAAGAGATCTTGATTTCCTTGAGATCCAGGCCGGCGAACACACCATTGTTGTCGTTGAAGCGCCCAGGCAGAGACCTCAGCGGCCCATTACAAAGAAGTTGTCCAGTTACGGAAAGGTCAATTTCCATTCCAACACTGGGCCTGCAACTGTGCAATCCTCACAGCCACCGCTAAAGTCTTTCTACATTGGCACGCCGCTCAAGGAAAAGAACGCTGCAGCTGCGCCTGCTACAGGCGCCACGCAGCCTGGTGATGTTCAAGCTGATGAAGCTATGAAAGCTGCTTCGGCTGCTGCAGGTGACAAACGCGAACCTTCTTCGCCCGCCAAGCTGCCGGCGGCAAAGCGAGTTGCAGTGGATGTCAAGCCACCTCATGGCTTGATTGCACGAACCATAGCTGCTGATGGCAATTGTTTGTTTGAGTCCATATCACAGGGAATTGGAGGCAAAACTGCAAGATCCGTGAGAGCTGCAGTTGTGAACCATTTAAAGAAGCATGAAGGTCGGTATAAACCTTGGTGGGACGAAAGGGAGCCCACGGAACAGGAAGAGAAGTGCGAGTCATGGGAAAAGTACATGGAGATGCTTGCAAAGGTTGGGGCTTGGGGCAGCAGCTTGGAATGTGCTGCAGCTGCCGTGCACTACGACAGACCCATATTAGTTTTTCAGCCTACGGGCGTGCCTGAGGTTTACAACAGCCAAGGGAAAGCAGGTGGCGCCATTGCTCTGTGGTATCGCCGAAAGCATTATGAATTGTTGGATGGCGCATTGCCGCCAGGCATTTTGGAGCAAGCCGCCACTGGCCCTATGCAAGGCAACAGAGGGGGCGGGTCGGAAACTGGCACTCACTCGGCTGGCGCTACTCGTTTGTCAGCGCTGCCATCTGTGGCGGGCGCCAAGAAGCGTTCCAAGCGCGACGCCTCCTTGCCTGGTTCTACTTGCTCAGAGCGGCGCAGGAATCCCTCCCCTGCGACTGCTACTTCAGGTCGGGAGCGGCGTGCTGTGAGCAGCGCTGGTGTCAGCGAAAAGGACGAGGCTGGCAGCACTTCGTCCAAACGCCCAAAAAGGGAGGAATGGAATTGTCCTTTGTGCGATTATTCCACAGGGGTACACAGGCTGTGGCCGCAGAAAAAGCAGGCCCACATCAATGCTTGGCATCCTGATGAGAAGGAGAGGTTGAAGCTCACTCCCGCTATGGGTCAGCTTTGTCACGCCGCCCCTGGTATGAGTTTCAAGTGGAAGTGTCACTTGTGCAACATGGTCATTCCTGAAGATGCCGATCTCAGCAGAGACCAGGTGCTTCGCATGAAACTGAGGCATAGAGAAGAACACCATCCGAAAGCGAATGTGCAGCGTTTCAAAAGCGATGGAAGTTACAGGGCGGCAAATGCAGCCAAAGCTACGATTCAAGTGCGCGCAGCTGGCATGGCAAAACGCCTGTTGGGCCTCAAAAAAGGGGATGCCGGTTCCCACGAACCAGTGTTGGTTACCCTCCCTATGACTGGCAAGGCCAAACAGAAAAGAGGAGGTATGGCAAAGGTTATTTGTCGCAAATGTGGCAAGATGGCGAATCAAGCAAAGGAGCTTGCTACGCTGTCCTGTGAAAAGTATGTGGCCGGCAATGGCCCCAAGAGGAAGAAGATGCTGGCAAGGCTCCGCGCTTGTCTCAACAAAGCGTCCATCAGTGATGCTCTCAAGGATGGTGCCCGTACAGTTTTGAACATTATTGACTCAGGCAAGGGAAGCTCCAAAGACACTGCGCCCAAACACCATATTGAGGCACTTGTCTGGCCGGTAGATTTCACGGTCCGTTTTGCTTGCACGAGATGCAAGCGGTGCATGAAGGACGAGAAACATTTCCGTGGAATGTTTTGCGCCAACAGCACCGTTTGGAACCAAAAGAGAAAAGGCAACAAAGACGCCTTGCTGGAGCTCGCCAACAAAGAACCTGGGGCGAGGCAGAGAGCGGCGCTCCGTGCTTTGGAGATTTTGGGGTTTCAGCAAGAGGAAGGTGATTCTACGGACCAATGACGGGTACGTCTAGCACTTTAAGGTTGGGAACTATGAATGTCCGGTCATTGAGTGGCCGGTTGGGTGGCGTTTTTGAGTTAGCAAAGACTGAGCAGATCGATGTTCTTTGTTTGCAAGAAACTAGAGTCAATGTCGACAGTTGGAGCGCTGTCAAGTCAGCTGCAAACCAGCGAAAGTGGCAAGTTTTTCCTGGCGGCCAAGGGGTAGATGCCAAGAATGTGGTGATTGGCGGGACGTTAGTTTTGTCAAAGTGGCCTGCTGAAGCGTTGGCCATTCCAAGTCAGTTTGCACCGGCTGACCGTGCCATGGCGCTGAAGCTTTTTCGACCTCACCAGCGACCGCTTCTTCTGATCAATGTGTACCTACATGCCAACGATCAAACAGCTGCTGGCCACGCCTTGGCTGCCATTTTTGAATACGTTGCTATGCTGGGCGAAGAAGCAATCATTGTGGGCGATTTCAACAGGGAAAGGCATGTTTGGCCGGCCTCCACCGCGCTGGCGTCGGGGCAATGGTATTCTTGCGATGAACAAGTCTGCGGAGACCAGATTGGCCCTGGCACCCATCGCAACTCAGATGGTGAATACACAGGGGTGGTCATTGACTACGCGCTTTCAACTCCCAGAGTTGTTGTTTCCGGAAGGATGCAGTCTTTAGGTGTTGCTGACCATGATGCAGTCATTTACGATATACATGTGCATGGTAGCTTACCCACGCCTTGGAGATTGCCGGCAAGCGCACCACTCTTGCTTTGCAATGTGGAGGTTGAGAACTGGAATGTTGCTTGGGCAGAATCACAGCAAGATTTCACCGATGCTCTGGCCGTCGGAAATGTGGATCAAGCTTGGGTGGTCCTGAGCAACTGTGCTGAATCTTTGCTGCTTGCACAAGGCAAGCCCAGCAGGGCATCAAGGGACGGCCCGCACAAAATGGCGAGCCCCCCATCAACCAAAGCTCCTACGTTGCAGACTTTGGAGGAGCGAAAGCTGAGAAGATTTGCACGGCGGGTGGTCGAATATCAAAAGGCTCCTTCGCCGCAATTGCAAACCAAGCTGTTGCGCGATGCTCCGCTTTTGCACTCGTCTCTTACTGCGTTTTCTTAATCTGATGGTGGTTTGGCTCCCGCCGCTTTGCTTCTTGCAGATGAGGTGGCCAAAAAGGCGTCTCAGCGACGCCTTGCTGCTTGGAAAGAGGACATTCAAGAAAATGTTGCGAAACTGGGGAAGTGGGTTCAGCAAAAACCACCTGATCCACCTACAGCAACACAGGTCGATGGTCCTATTTTGCCTGAAGATAAGGCAAGACAGGAGGCAGCTGCGTGGCACACGCATTGGAATCCGGACCACCTCCCACATTTAGACCAGGTTTCAAATTTGTGTTTGCAGCTCAACAATCAGGTCGACCCAGTCACGCCTGAAAGCATTCAAGTGGTTGGGGCTGATTTGGCGCGTTCTGCGTTGAAAGCTAAACAAAAAGCGGCTGGTATGGATGCTTGGACTGCGGCTCATTTGTGCAAGTTGCCGGAGTCCTTTTGGAATCACGTTGCAGTCTTGTGGTCGGCGTGCATGCAGTGTGCGAAAGTTCCTACAATGTGGAAAGATATTCGCATAGCCTTGATTCCAAAGGCGGCCGGGGGCCTGCGCCCACTTGCCATCACGACGGTCCTGTGGCGCATCTGCATGAGTGCAACTTTGCAAAAGCTCCGACCATGGATACAAGAATGGGCCTTGCCTCAGCTTTGTGGCGGCCGTCCAGGAAGAGGCATTATGGATGTTCATGAAGTGCTCTACGAAGACATTCGTGCTGCCAAACGTTCAAGAGTTGATTTTGTTGGCTGCAAGGCCGATATCCGTAGGTGTTTCGATTCAGTTTGTCCAAAGACTGCACTTGCTATTTGGCGCTGGTTGGGTGCTCCGGCCAGTTTGTGTGACATGGTGGAAAATTTTTACACTGACCAACGCAGGGGGTTTGCCTGGCAAGGCATTTTCCATTCAGAGCCCATTTGTGCTCGGCGGGGGCTGCTGCAGGGCTGCCCGGCAAGCCCAGCCTTACTCAATGCGGTGATGGTAGTCTGGGTGCGCTTCGTTCTTTTGCAAGAGCCTCGTGTTTCTCTTGCAGTTTATTTGGATGACCGCACAATGTGGAAGAAAGGTGTCAACGGCATTCACGTGGTCACCAACGCCATGCAGGCAGGTGCGCAGGTTGATGCAATTCTGGGCATGGAACTCCATCCTGACAAGTTAAATAGTTTCACAACCAAGCAACATTTGACGCCACAGCTGTCACAGATACAGGACGTGTTGGGGGCTCCTTGCAGCAAGTTCACGCTTCTGGGTATTCAGTACAATTTGGAGCGTGCAGGTGCTTGTGTTAATGCAGAGAAGCTTTCCTTTGACATTCAGGAGAGGTGTCGCAAAATCAGGTTGGCAGCGAAACGTTTGGGCACCCGCAAGACCTTGCTGGGACAGTTGGTGATCTCTTTGTTTGCATGGACAGGAGCTTTTCACCACTATGATGTTGATACCATCAAGAGTTGGACCTCCAGTATTGAAGCGGCGGTCTGGGGGCGCAAGCCTGCCCCAGGTCGCAGTAGATTGCTGTTCTGGAACTCTTTGGGCACACCGCGTTTGCATCCTGCTTTTGCGCTTCACTTTGCTGCAGCCCGGGCTGAATGGCAGCGCCAGTGCCGCTTGGCCATAGGTGTGCCCACCGCTGTTTCGCCAGGCCCAAGGTGGAATACTGTTTGCAAAGACTGGAATTGGCGTGTTGAGGGTGGTTTGTGGATCACTCCCGTGGGGACTTTGAAACCAGGGTGGATGTCTTCTTCAAGCTTATACAAAGCTGCTGCTGCAGCATGGCTGGCTTTTATGTGGACGAAGGACACCAAAACGGAGGGTCCTTTACCTGAAGGTAAGTTGCCTGTGTTCCAATTCCAGGCCAATGTGGCGCATGATTTGAACTATTGTGGTCGCAGAGTCTTGACAGGTGCAGCAGTGGATGGGAGAGTTACTCAACGTTTGGAAGTCGACTTGCAGTGTGATTGTGGTTTGAGCTCTCCTGATCGTGAGCATTTCACTTTCTACTGCGAGGCAAATCCTTGGCATGGTGATCTCAAACTCCAACTGAAAGGCGGTTGCTTGTTCCTCTTGTGGATGCTCCAGCTGTTCTTCCATTTGAAGATATGACGGCCGACCCCATTCTGGTGGCTTTTCTACAACAGTTTGACCCACATCAAACGCCGACTTTGGGCTTGGATGGAAGTTGCGCAATCGCTCCAGGGTGCGAACTTTGGCAGCGTGCCAGCTGGGCTGTGGCGGCACATCTCGGGCCCACGGTCAATGGGTTGGTGCATGGTTTCGAGCAAACTCCTGCTGCGGGCGAGAGAGGTGCACTTCTTCAAGCCTGCTTGGCTTCCCATGAAGCGAACAGAGCGGTGCGCTTGCTGATTGACAACCAAGCTCTTGTGCAACGTCTTCATCGTGGCATGCGGCTTGGTCAGTGGGGTGGAGATCTTTTTCCATACTGGCATTATATCAGGATGCTTTTGGTTGATGGCTCTTCTTGTGCTTGGATTCCCTCGCATAATAAAGTTCCTCGATGGCGCCCACCCGAAGGGTGGCTTGATGTTTTGCGTTGCCGCATGCTCAATGCCAAAGCGGATGCTAGCGCGGCTGATCTTACAGGTCAATTTCGGCAGGTGATTGCTACTTGTTTGTCACAACACAGAGAGGCAGTTGTTTGGGCTGGAGAAGCTTGGAAGGCGCAACTAAAGGGTTCTCTTCCCTACTGGCAAGTTTTGCTTGAACACGAACCACGTCAAAACAGGTCGTTTGAATGAGCGTTTGCTGCTTCTTCAGCTGCATGGGTGGTACTTTTCTTGGCTTGAACTTGCCCTCCGGTTTGTTCAGTGCAAAGAGCTCCGGCTCTGCGTTGGCAATTTCGGCGTCTTAACTACTTCACTTCGGTGAGGAGCAGGTTGACGTCCTCCTCCAATCCAATCCAATCCAATCCGACCTACGTATCCCGCGCTTGGTGCATCTTCGAGTCTTACGCTTCTCTGAAGATGAACACACAGCGAAATGGTTTTCCGTTATTTTCACAGATTTGCTTCATTTGATTTCACTTGTAAACTCACATGAAGCTTCTTTGAGTTTTGATGTCGTTTTTTCCATCTCCTGGTGGAAGTTTGCACCTCAAGGTTTGCATCCAGCAGAAGATCTCTATGGCCATTCTTCTTCCCAGGTCTGCAGAGAACTTCTTCAGGGACTCCCTGCGCACGGGAGGTTCTGGGTTTCTTGGAAGCAAAACAAAAGCCATCACACAGACCAATGCCATGCCGTCCAAACGACCCTTTGAAATGTAAAAATTAAGTGATCAACCTGATCATCAACGGGTGTAGGAGAAGGCCAATTCTGGGATCCTTTTAAGCTCCTTGTGAAGAGCTTGCTGGGAAAGGTGGGTGGCAGCCCAGGATCGACATTCTCTTTCAAGCTCTAGATGCCCTGGACGTTCGGGATGCGAAGGCTTCGTCCAGAGCCGATGAGGCCGTCTGCAGATCTTTGGTGCTCTTTCTGCAAGTGTTTTCAGTTGCCAACTTGCAGAAATATGTGATTAAACTATATATATATATATATGGGGTCCAGCGTTGCAACCCCCCCTCCCCCCCCATGGTCATGGTCTAGAACCCCCCCTCCCCCCCTGTGGTGTGGCCTGTGGTGGGGGGGTGGGGGGTGGGGGGTGGGGTGAAGAGGGGCCCTATAGCGTCTACTTCAAGATCAGCTAAGGCGTCTTCCCAAGACAGCTCACACTTTTACTCTCGGCGTATTGCCAGTCAGTGCGGTGTCCACAGGGTTACTCTATGTACCTCTTGAGCCTTGAGGGCGCATATAGATGTGCTCAATACTCATGCATGTACCTCTGTAGGTATTGGTCCAAAAGAAAAACACAGGCACAAATTCAAAAGCAATGAGTAGAGCACTACGCCTTGTCGTACCCAATTGGTATTAAGAGTATCTTCCTGCTTATCTACACAATGGCAAATCGCAAAAACGAGCTAGAGTTGCGCAGTGGAGTCAAAAAGAAAATCACTTGAAAGCAGCGAATGTCCTAAGGACATGTCGAAGAGAAAAAACAGCGGATTCGCTAATTATTCTCGCGGCAGTGACCAATGGTGCATGTAGCACGGTCTCTCCAAGCCAAATGCTTGCTCTACCGGTGTGAAATATATCTCTTTCGAGTTGCAAGATTCAGAAATGAGGTCGGATGGAAAAACAATTGGCCGAATCACAAAATGAACGGAAATAGCGGATCAAAGTTGCTCATTCAAGCGAACAATGGACAGAATCGGAGTTGGTAAAATGTTGATTCGCTCCATTCGGAGTCTCTTCATTTGATTCGCTCCATTCGGAGGAGTTCTGCTCTGCGGAAGGTTTACGGATAGGAAATGCAAATAGTATCTCTATATACAGGAGTATCTATCTACATTAAATTGAAATTCAGTCACTTGTGACATTATCTCCGTCTAAAAGAGTATATGTCATCTTGTTAAAAACAACTTGGATGCACAGAAAAACTGTACAAGGCCTCTCATGCTGTGTTATCTTCAGTTAAAGAAGTATCCACTCATTCATCGCCAATAGCCCTGTCTCCAACTTCTCGAAGACGAAGCTGAGGATCTTTCATAGCCAGTGCTTCCCTGATCGTTCTGTGCTTGTTCTTCATATCCCTTTCTTCTGTTCTGTCTCTGTGTCTCCTTCCTCTGTTGTTTGCGTTTCATCTTCATTTGACCAGGTTTGTATTTTGCTCTTTCATTCCAAGTCATGTCAGAAGGATTCAAGTGAACAAGAATAGGGTTGTGTGCATCACGATCATTGGGAGCAACCATGAAGATGTTATGATCACCATGTAAGCAAGTTTCATTCACCTTGAAGTAGAATTCACCCACGTAGTTCATGTGATCTTCATCATCAAAATTGGCTACGTCTTCCTCATACATCAAACGTGAATGTCCCCACTCAACAATTGACAGCATACAACAATCACCCTTTTCTGATGTCTTCTGTGCAAGTTCTTGAGTGTATGTTGATGTTGTAATACCATCCAGATGTGTTGCAAGAAAATCAAGATCTCGATAGCTGCAAGAAATGAAGTGCTTGACCCTGACCGGAGGGCAAGTTGCATCAAAATGCCTGCGTTGAGCTTGTTGCAACATTCATCATTCTGTTGATCCAAAACTGTAATAGGCTATGTTCGTATGTGGGAACTCCTGGTGTCTTTGGTGTGGTGAAGTAACATGCCTTGTTTCCATCGCCTGCGATCACGTCCACTTGATACCTGGCACATTCAAAAGCCATAATAGCTATACATTCACCCACGATACCAGCTGAGTCTGATGCGTACTTCTGTCCGACATGATGAACACACACACACACACCCGTGTCATCTTCATCCTGGACCTTGTCAAATCTTCGATCTCATCTGTGTCACGATGTTTGGTCTTTCCCCATGAGACTTCAAAGATTGCCCAGGAAACTTGTCGAACTCGTGTGTCGTTTTCATCTGTGGCATATCCAGCAATTTGCTTGATATAGCCTTCCTTTCCGATACGAGCAGCAACCATCAAATCATGATAATCACTGAAGCAAGTTTTGATCTGAGCCTCTTCGAGACGAGCTCTGTGAGGGTATAGTGAACCAGCTTCACAATTCATGAAAAGATGTCCCCCAAAGTTTTTGATGACATTGATGAAATAATTGTTGTACTGGGACTTGTCCTGGTCGACTTCGTTGTGGTCTTCATCCAATTTGTAGTCGATGTGTGGAACAAATTTTTGAAGTCTTTCTGGAACAGGACATTTGTCAAATCTGTTTCGACACCAGTTTCCCAGATTCCAAAACAATAATGAGAACTGTGGAGAGGAACGATAAGGAAATTCATCATCTTTGTACGTTGGGTCCACAAGGCCTCCTCCTAAATATCTGGAAGCTAAGCAATGCAATAGCACCATGTAGGGTAATACCTTGTGTTCTTCAACATGGTCTTGGAGAACCAATGGCAAATTTTCAAAATCATCATCTATCCTCTTTTCTGCTTCCTTTGAAGCTTCTTCTGAATGATCATGATGTAGAGGATGTAATCTTGGATCACTGCAACCATATTCAATCGCGTTCTTGAGTTCATCTAGTTCTTGTAATGGTTCTTGATCCTTGTGTCTGGCTATGTTCTCTTTCATCAACTGGTCATCTGTGATGTGGTACCAGTAGTCTTGATGTGGAGCCATAGTAACTCTGTACTTCACGTGCCAGAACATGTGTCGATGAATTGAAGAAACTGGATATCCCTTGTTGTAGAATCCTGCCCATTCACCATGGTAACCGTCTGAAAAACAATCCTTCAATTTACGAAAAACTGAATCATCTTCGTTTCCAGTGATGTCTTGACCATAGTAAGTTCTTATGGCAGGTTTCTCTTCTGGAGCCGTGTCATCATTCTGAATGTCTGTTTTCTTTTCCCCTGATTCCTCTTTCTCTGAAGAGCCTTCAGGTGGAACTGCTTCCTCTTTCTTCGAAGAGCTTCCAGCTTTTGAGTCTGTCACCAAAGACTCATCTGTCTGACATTCCATGTCCACTTGTGCTGGAGGTGGAACATGTGGCTCCTGAGGATCTTGTTGTTCTTCTTCAACTTCGACATCTTCTTCTTCTTGTTCCTGTTTTGTCTCTTGTTTGACAACTCCTTCAATGACTCTTTGCTGGACGTTCTTGTTGCACATTCTCAACCATTGAAGAGTACACTCAACCAAATTGTCATCATCTGATTCCAAAATGATATGCTTGTTCTCAATGTTCAAACTTTCAACAGTGCCCTTGTACTCAGGATCAACACGACCTTGCCATTGATGACTGGGAAGAGGAGTTTCTGGATCATCATCTACCATTTCTGGTTCCTCAACATCAAGGAAGTTGTCAGATGTGATATTCCTGTTGTTCTTCAGGACCTGTTCAATGGAAAGTTTGAATTCATGGTAGTCATCATAGGAAACCTCAAAATTCATCGATGGTGCATAGAATTCCATGAATGTAGAAAAGAAGCATGGTTTAAAGTTTAAAGCTTCCATCATCATAAGCAAGGAAAAATAACTGATGTCACCACGCTGTAGAGGTTGTCCTCCTTCCAAATCACCACCTCTGAGAATAATCTGGCAAGTGAGTGTAATCTCATGGAGGAGTCGTTGATGTGCAGGTTTGAGCTGCCTAAGCAAGAACTGTCCATGCCTGTCCTCAGGATTTCTGATAGGTGCTGCATCTGGTAGTGGATCTTCTTGATCTTCTGCTGGCACCTCTTCTGTTTGTGTTTCCTCTCTCTGAGGAGAGCTTACACCTTCTTGTGTTTCCTCTCTTTCTTGAGAGCCTACACCTTTTCCTTCCTGAGGCTTCACAAACACTTGTAACCTTGGCAATAAATCAAGTTCTTCATCAGCATCTTCATCTTGATCTTGCATTTCAACATCATCAGCTTGATCCTTGGGAACATTTGTCACATCTCGTTTGCCTGCTATCCAAACATATCCCTCAAGCTTTGTAGATGTATGAAGGTTACCTGTAGTAAACTCTCTGGCCTTGGTTCTTGCTGTGGCCGATTGATGAAATGCTTCATGCTGGAAGAATTGATTGTAGGCATGCTCGACAAAGAATCTGTAGGATTGAGCTGTCAACTCTTTTCTGCTATCCACAAACTGTCTGAGCTTCTTGAGACCGAAGGTTGTAAAATAGCAAAAGCTAGAAGGTGCTTCTTCTTCACACAGAGCAATTGCCATAACCATCAGCTTTGTGGAAAACGAGAAGTGTTTTTCTGGTTCAGGAATGACTGTCTTCTTGTTCATGGGAACCTGCATGCCTGGGATTGTCATGTCATACCCATGAGTGTTCAGTTCCAGTTCATCCAAAACATTGCCATGCCTGTCAACTCTTCTCTTGCAGAAATCTCCCCATAGCTTGTCATTCTCCCTGATGAACTTGTCAAGATGCTTGGTGTAAAAGACAAAGACGGCTTCTGTGAGATATTCCAAATCACTTTGGATTGCCAAATCACGCTCATAAAGCAAAAATGCCTCACGCCAATTGTCTCTGTCGATCTCGTGCCTTGTTTCCCAACCGTGTGGGGGAACTTGGCCTCGCATCCAATCTACCCAGTGCTGACGACAATAGCTAAGGAAGTTGTTCATGGTTTCAATTCTTCCTTCCTTCTTTGCCAGGGTAAGCATTCGGCCCATTTCCCAAGCTCTGGTGAAGAGTAAGCAAAGATGTCCAGTCCATGGAAGCTTTTCCCAATCAGCACGACCAATGGATTGTCTTCTCAATGCTATCTTTTGGGCCGAGAGCAAACAATTCCACTCTCTGAGGACAATGACCTTCTCTCCCGTGGAGTTCTTGATGATCTCACCATCCTCTTCTCGTGCACAAATGATACCAGCTTCATAAAGGACCCAGGGATTTGATGCAGAAATAGAAGAACGTGTTGCTTGTTCAACTACAAAATCATCGTCATCATCTGGTGGATCTTCTGCTTCCCAAAGATCTACAACTTCTTCACCCATGGGATCATCTTCTGGAGGTTCTGGACTTCCTGATGAGGAGCGCTGTTGCTCCCATGGATCTTGAGGTTCCTCTCTCTGAGGAGAGCGTCCTCTTCTCCTTGATGGCTGTTCATGTGGATTCTTCATGGGTTCATTGCTTGGTGCAGATGCCTCTCTCTCATGAGAGCTTTCTGCTGTCACACCATGAATTGAATTCAATGTTGGATCAAAATCACATTCCTTGTCCAACAGAGTGCCGAAAACCAGCTTCCATAGTTTTGTGGAACTTGTTGACCCATGAACTGCCATGCTGTGTTTCTGATCGAATCAGGAATGGGACCTCCAGGAATAAAACCAGGGCCTTTCTCTTTTCTGACGTGTTGCCATGTGGTGTTTGAATGCCATGAGCCACCTGTTACCGATGGAGGTAAAGAGTGACCACGTCCTTGATGAATGACATTACACGCTATCATGGGGAGTTGTTCCTTGACGTGGAGGTACTGGAAAGAAATGTCACCATGGAATAAAAATACACCATTCTTTGTCAGGAAGAGCTGCTGGTCCACAATGAAACTTGGATCCAACACGAGGTACACTGGTCTTCTGTAAGATCTTGGTGGAGTAGTGCCCTCTGCCATCCTGATGTAGCCCTGACCAGTATCATTGTGATACATGAAGTGTACTGCATCTCTTCCACCTTTTCCACTTCCTTTCACATTGGTCTTCAGGCCATATTGTTGAATGGATGAGAAGTTTCCATAATCAGTGACAGGAAAAATCCAGCCCAAACTCATAGCTTCATCATATGTCAGTGGATGATGTGCAACAGTTGGATCGACAACTTGATTGCTATGTCCTTGTGAAGCACCAATACGAGTGTCGAATGGATATGTTGCAGCTGGGCTATATGGAAACCACGACCACTGCATGTAGATCTCAAAAAAGAATCGTTGTTTGGGATTGCCCAATAACATGGCAGCAAAATCTGCTCCAGACATGTTGATTTGCCTTGGACTGTCCCATTGCATCTGGTCGAACAACACAGAGATGTTCATGGCCCCTGTATCAGTGAAAAGTGTCTTGTTTTTACAGTGTCTCAACACCCTTGCCACTGACTTGCTGCATTTCACATAGTAGCCATAACCTCCTTGACCAGTCATATCGACATGGATATCGTTGCATCGACCATCAAAGCAATCCTCTTCTTCTTGGGTAGTAAAGCCACAGAGATATTTCAGAAATTCAGCAATCCATCTGATAGAATCATCAAACTCTCCATGCTTCGTGCCCCAAATGAGGATCCATGAGACGACGTCCATCAGCATTTCCAGTCTGCCCTTTTCTGACATGTTGTGTGGTCCCAAAACTGAGTGGAGGTTCCTGTTGCGTTTCTGTCTCACAGTATTGCGAGTTTGAAACCATTCTCTTTTCAATCTGTATCCATTGCAAAATGCTTAATGGTCTTCTTTGGGTAAGGTGTCTAGTGTTCGATCATTGTCATCTGGGATTACCTCTGACCTTCTCAGAGCATATCCAGCAGATGTCTCTCTTCTCCTTATATCATCATCATTTTGAGAACCACGATATTCTTGACCTCTGTTGCTAGACTGTGCCTGTTCACTCGAATCTGCGGCTGAGGTCCTATTCCGCCGGTTAGAGCTCGACATGGTGAAGAAACAGTGCGATCTTCGAGACTCTACCTCTTGAGCCGCAGGCGCAAATTCAAAAAATAGCCAAGAATCCCTCAGGGTGTCACCTAACAGAAATACATCATGTCTGAAATCGACATGACTGCAAACTGTTGGCAACCATGACCTGAGGTAAGCTTTGTGTTCCAATAATGATCTGAACGGAGGATGAGCATCAACTTCTTTAAGAACACCTTGTCTAACAGCATCAATAAGATTCTGAGGATTAGCAGACCTTTTGGTTAAACAGTCAGCCAAACACCATTGAGTTCGGATATGTGACAAGTCAGCCATTGAACCTGAACATGCTTCTTTCCTAAGCATCTGAATCATATGAATGGTCTCTTGTTGTTCAGGAACATGAGTAGTACTGGCAGTAGTCACAAGATTGTTGGCATCAGTCCTCATGTGAATCTCACTTGAAAGTCCAGTAATGTCCTTGATGAGTCCTCTCAACATTTGACATGTACCACAACACTTCATCAATGCATACAACTCTGCCACAGTTGTACTCAATGTTGTTCGTTTGATTTTGGTTGATTCAAAGAAAATAAGAGAACCTCTGGTGTTTTTGTTCTTTGCCTTCCTTGGTTCAGCCATGAAAATAACCATTGCGCGCTGTGAGGATTTGTCGTTGTTGTTCCTAAACGCTGCATCTGGCATAGCAACTAATCTAGGATCACCTTGAAGTGGCCAGAACATAAGTTCCATCGGGTCACCTACGATTTGTCTGCAAAGTTTGTTCAGCGTTTTGCAATCACCTATGGTGGGTGCAGCAGCAGCAGAAGCACAACGTGAAAACTGATAACATGACTGAAATTGTGTTCTTGATTGTAACCAGTTGATACTACCTAAGAGTGACCTATAGGCAGTATGGAGATTCTTGTCACATTTGTCTTCATCCTTCAAGCCTTTTGGTATGACAACCTCAGTGAGTTCACTGACACAAAGTGACTGTTCAACAGTGATGTGAGATTTCTTCTTGGTCTTCTCATCAATAATCCATTTCACACTTTGACCGGTGAACATCAAGTCATTCACATCTTCATGACCAATCTTGAATTGTGACTTGACAACTTTCTTGAACCTTTCCAAAAATTCTGGAGTTCCAGCAATGAACAAGTCGTCAACATGCAAACAACACATGCCAATAGGTTTTCTTCCTTTGGCATTACTGCCATTCACAGGGTCCATGAAGTGCTCCAATAGTTCTTCAACAATCTCAGGTGTCAGCTGTGGCGTCGTGGCAAGATAAGTACGCTCTGAAGGTAAGAAGACTGAAACAAGTATTTCAGCTTCTTCTTCCAAACTTGTGGAAACATTTTCCTTGTTCAAGTCATGATTTGTCTCAAGTAACCACCAAACTCCTTTCCTCTTCACAATAGAAGTCCTCAAGTGGAACTTCCTTCGATCATAGTGTGAACCAGGAGTTCTCAAAGCTTTTGCACGATAAGCAACTTGAGCATGACCATTCTCAAAAGGATACCAACCAGACTTGTGTTCAACAGATTCCAAAAACTTCAACAGGGTTTCATCAACAACAGGAGTCCAAGCACAATCTTCAACCTTCTTCTCCTTGAACTCTTTTCTCTGTTTCCATGTTTGGGGTTGCTGGTAACAAGCTGAAAACAATCTTTCTTCAACCAAAAGAGACTTATGAACTTCCTCAGCAGTGTCGGAGGATTCATCACGTGTTTCCTCAATCTCATGTGAGCTTACACCATAGTAGGACACAGGTGCCGGTTCTGTTGCCTCAGAGTCAGCAAAGCTAACCTGTTTTGGCTCCTTAAAGGCACCATCATAGCACACATATGTGCATCTGTCTGCTCTTGTTGGTTGAATGCCAAGCGAAATCAGAAATTTGTCTAAGCGGTTCCACCATCTACGTGGTGCGTCCGCAAGTCCATAGACGGAACGAGTGCACAAACCAACCAAGTAAGGAGGCAAACCAATGTCAGTAGGCAACTGAACATGGATAACACGTCGGTCTAAGTCGTACGCTTCCCCCTGAAGGAAGGCAGTTTTCAGGTCTAAATGGAGTAAATCCCAATACATCGAGGCTGCACGCTGAGATGCCACACGAAAACCATACCTGGTAGCAGTAGGACTGTCAGTCTGTAAGTCATACTCTTGAGCATCCTGAAAGCCTCTACATACCCATCTAGCCTTGAACTTCTTGAACTGTCCATCCTTATCAACCTTGATGGTAAGCACCCATCTGCCAGTGACATAGTTATCAATCTTATGTCGTCTCTTGTCTCTGAAGGTCATGGCAGTGAAATCCAGAAAACTTCTGAATTCTTCAAGCTTGGCTTGTTTGATCTCCTTGGCATACTTTCTTAAAACTTCTTGAGTGATAACTGATTCTGCCTTTGGCTGCTTCTTTCCATTCTTGGCAAGATACTGTTCAAACTGTTTGAACCCAGTAACATCGTATGAACCAAAATCAGGAGAAGCTTGGATTTTGGGTCCTAAAGGAACAAAAACAGTACCATCAATGTCGACAAAATGAGAGTGGTCTGATGTGTAAGGTTCAGTGTCCACATCTTCTTCCTGAAGCTGAGCAATGTCTTCCTCAGTCAAAACAGGAGTATCGTTTGTTTCATACGGTTCTGTTTCATCATCATCGTTTTGTGATGACACTAATTCTGGTGTTCCTTGTGAAGACTGCTGTTGCGCTGGCTGCTCAAAATCACCTGGCGTGAACGATGTTGGTGTAGCAGTAGGCAATGGAATTGTATGATCATTTGAACTTGAGGCAGTAGGATCATGTGAAGGTCCTTCATCTTCTTCATCATGAGGTTTCTGAGTAGGAACTGAAATCGGTTGAACATGACCTGGGAATTGAACCTTTGGCCTCTTGATAATCACCTTTGCCTTTGCCTTTGGTAAAGCATCAGTTTCCTTTGAACCCTGATAGGCTCTGACGTCAGATCAGGTCCTGGTGGAGAATCGTCATCTTGTCCAGGATCAGCAATCTCTTCGATTGGAATGTCAGGATTGGAAAACGGAGTTGATGGTGAACTTGGTTGACGTGTTTCCCCGAGTCCTGTATTCCTGGCATGTCCAAATCATCATCAGGTGGTGGTCCATAATCATCTGGTATGATGTACTCTTGATCATCATCATCATCATCTGGATCTGGTCCAGTGTTGTAATCAGGTTGATTATCATCATCCAGAGGATCTTGAGGTTCATCACCACTCAACATTTCATGATCATTATTTGATGGAACATCACCATGCTGATCTGGATGAATGGGATCGTCACCATTTGGTGGTGTGCTTCCTTGAGCAGGAGGATCTTCAACTCTCCTTTTGATAGCACCAGTCTTTTCACTTCAGAAGGCGATCATGCTCCATTCATGGATTTTGAACTGTTCATGATGTGGATACAACTGTGACACAAACATGAAGTAAACATGTTCATAGTCACCAGGTTTCCAAACGAGTAAGACAGTATCTTCAGGATGTTGAAACAAAGGATTCACTCTTCCATAAGTTCCTCTGAACACACTGCAATCTTCAAAGTACATTTGAGGCAAAGTCTTCTTCCTGACATCTTGAAGTCCTGGAATCAATTCAATGATTCTGGGGTCAGTTGATTCTCTGACACTAGCCTCTGTACTCCTTGGCAACTGATCAATCTTCCTCAATGTTTGAACAAGTAACTGAGTGGTAAACCTCCGTGGAAGTATGTGCTTCAATGGCACTGGAATAGAGGTCTCAACATGATGCAAGTCTTGCAACAAACATGAACACCCAGCACCACGATCCAAAAACATTGACGTGCCACACAATGCTCCATCATCAAAATGTTCCAACAGATCTTCAAACAAGAAATACTGTCTCATGTCCTTCCAAGGTACAAGTTGTGTGAAGTGTGCAATGAATGAACACAAATGTGATGGTAAGACCTTCCATTGTGGATCTGTCCTAAGCTTCCCTTCTCTCTGGAAGGCATGCTGTGGTTCCAACATATCAAAGTCTTCATCATGATTGTAATACACACGCAAGTTCTTGATTGAAGGATCACAACGACAGTAGTTTGTCATGTCAAGGTTGTAACAACCTATGTGATACTTGATTCTGTCCTTTTGAAGTTTCTTCCAAGTCAAGAACTGAGCAAATCCTGAATCAGGTGGAGCAATCACCAAGAAATCTTTTCCTCGGTCAACTTGCCATTTCATCACATCAAGGCAAAACTTGAATACCGAGTATTTCCAGGAATTTGGTGAAGGATTCGTGATCAACACATATTCAGGATCAAGTTTCTCAAGTTGTTTCCAAGCTTGGTTTTGTTTCTTTTTGCTGTTGAAACTCCAGCCATGCTTGTGGTCAATGGGTTCACCAACCTTCATGTTCAATCGCGCCATGTGCCAACTGAGACCAGTGTTGCTACTGAAGAGTTCCACAACATCACATTTGCCAGTTTGACAGAACCAGTGAGCTTGTTCACCTAAATAAGATTCAGCATATTCAGCTAAATCTGGTTCATAGTCATCTTCATCTTCAACTGCAAGTGGAACAGGTTCTGATGTGTCAAGTCCGGGAACAGCAACATCATGCCATTCATCATGGTCACGTCTCACCTTTGATTGATTGACACGCATGACTGCGTTGTCAACATGAACATTGACCATAGCACCTTCTTGAGATATAACAGTACCTCTGATCCATCTTTCCTTCTTCCATGCCTTTGAAGCAATAGAGTTAGCATTGGCAGGGGAACTCCAAACGAAAACCTTGTCACCTGGTTTGTAAGGTTCATCTGATGGCATTGTTCGTTTGGCCATGTCATGTCTGAGGTCAGCAGCTTGTCTCGCTTCTTGATGTGCCCTCAGTACTAACCTTTGCAACTCAAGTTGGGTTTGGTCTTCAGGTAAAGGATCAACACTAAGTTGAGCAGGATCAGAAGTCTCAATGTCCAGAAGATCTGGTGGTCGTCTACCAGTGGCAATTTCCAAAGGAGAATAACCACTAACAGTGAGTTGAGTGTTTCTGGCCCAAACAGTGCGCTTCACAGCTTCTCTAATGGTAATTCCCTTGAACCTATCATCTTCAAGGTTCTTGGACATGATTTGCCATTGTCGATTGAAAAGTCTGACAGCTGATTCAGCTCTGTTAGGCCATGGGGTTCTTGAACCACAGGGACATTCCTTGATACCATGAGTTCGGTAGTAAGTCAGAAAGTCTTCTTGGAAGAATGCTTCATCACCAACGATGGCTTTAGGCATACATTTATGTTCATCAGTCCACAACCTTAGAGCCTGAATGGTCTCCTTGTTGTTCAGTGAGTTTTGTGCCGTAGCCCAAAGTAAGTTGGTTGCACCATCAAGAACAAGCAACAGCAACACCATGTACTTGTTCTTCCTCAACTGAATTTCAGCATGATCAACAAAGATAACATCTCCAAAGTTGGTGGATCGTATGCCTGAAATTCTGGCTCGCGGCGGTGGTGCAATTGAAGTACTACACACACGACACTTGTTGTACATGTCTTCAAACTTTTGATAAACAGAGTCAGGAAGTCCCAACATGGAAGTCCTTCGGCGGAATTGAGTAGGAGACATGTGATAGTGTTTGATGTGAAGTTTGTAAAGTTCCACACTATCCTCCAGTTTCCTGAGCATCTTTCTGTATGCTGGTGTCATGGCTTGCACTTCACTACCAGGCAGTGGAATCGAAACTCGCCTAGGCTCAAGAGCATCACTACCTAGTTTCTCAACTTGACTGTCTGAATCTTGCCTGCCACGTTTGCGCGCAGGTGCAGAAGGTTCTGGTTCAATGACTTGAGGTTCATCTGAGTCAATTTTGTCCAAACCTAACTCCCTAGCTCTTTTGTCAAGTTCATCTTCCTCATCAAGCTTGGGATAGGAGACAACAACTTTCTTTCTTGATGAACCTGCCTGAGAGTCATCGACAACTTGAGGTTTCTGCTTACCTACGTGTCTCTTGGCTGCTGGAGGACCTACCTCAATCTTTTTCAACCTTGGTCCTCTTGAAATCGGTTTGCCCCTTTTTTGTGTGAGGAGCTTGGCTTCTTCTGTACACCTGATGGCGCTGAAGAGATTGACTCAGGGTGAAACAGATCATCAATGTTTCCGCGAAAAGGCTTTGCTCGATCAAGGTCACTTCTGACAACTTCATCTGGGATCACGTAGTCCCCCTTGATCTTGTAGATGGTCTTGCCGTTCCAGAACTCTTCACTCTGTTCAGAGAATCTCTTCCTTTCTGTGCGCCAGTTGTCCTTCTGAAGAACCTTCTTCTTGCTCTTCTGGTACTCAATGTGTGTCTCTCTCTCATCAAGAAGTTGATCTTTTGGAATTGGAGTTTCTTCTGATCGATACATCTCATGTAGATTCTTCCTCTTGTCCTTGTGGTGCCTGATGAGTTCACGACGTAGTGGATCAACCTGCCAGTAGTCACCAGTCACCAAAGCTTCTTCTTCCTGAACATCTTGTTTGACAGCAACCTGGCTGTACTCAAAGTGATCGTGTTGTGAGAAGAAGCTCTTGACTTGAGGAGTCTTGAAATGAAATTGGCTCATGTACCATGCTACATCTTGTAGATCGAGAATGAGATGAGTACTTATGGCTGTCTTCAAAACCATTTTTCTCATGCCATTACGTGCACAGGACACGTAAGCCTTCTCTGGAGTAAGTTCAAATTGAAATCCAAGGTTTCTCATCTGTGGAAGTGACATCAACAATGGGACATCACCTTCTTCGACGATGTCGAATTCTGTGAACTGAGTGTTCCATCCATGGTCATACATGAATATCACGAGCTTCTCAGTGCACTTGGACTGTTGGGAATTTGCAAAGAAGAATCTTGAACTTGTTGGCTGAATTTCATACCAGAGTCCACTGTTGGGATGTGAGTCAACATATCTGCAAAATGCTTCAACTGCTCGTCGAGAGCCCATAGCTCTTGTGCATCCAAGATCCAGGATACATACAGTTGGTGGTGCAGAATTCTCTGTGTGAAAAGCTAGTCCTTTCTCACATGCCAGATCAGTCTGTACAGTATGAAATGAACTAGACGACGGTTGGCCCGAGAGCGAAAAAACGTTTTTTTCAAACAGCTCTGATAATGGTAGTCGTAAAAAAAATACTCTGTCAATGGTTGGTGAATTGTATATGAGCTATGGAGGGATAAGTTGTGAAAAGTAAGATTGATTAAGAAGAGGATGCATGTGACAACCCATGCACATGCACTGTGCTGCTTGGCAAAGGGCATCATATGACACGTGACAGGTAACCACAGAGAGACATAGATAGAGAGAGAGAGAGAGGGAGACGGAGAGAGAGAGAGAGAGAGAGAGAGAAAGAGGGAGAGGGTGAGAGAGAGCGAGAGAGAGAGAGAGAGCAGGGTCTTCTGTTGTTAGTATTGAGACACTATATTACAAGACAATACATTAATACATTAAAGATGCATTTTTGCACAGAAGCTGTTGCACACAGACGCATTTACACACACAGAAGCGTTTACACACAGACGCTTTTACACACAGAAGCTTTTACAGGCAGACGCATTTACGCACAGACACTAGACACTTTTACACACATAGGCTTTTACACACGGACGCCTTTACACACAGACACTAGACACTTTTACACACATAAGCTTTTACACACAGGCGCCTTTACACACAGACACTGTTACACGCAGACACTTTTACAGACAGACGCTTTTATACAGACGCTTTTACACACAGACGCTTTTACACGCAGACGCTTTCACACACTTTCACACACAAACGCTTTTACACACAGACGCTTTTACACACAGACGCTTTTACACACAGACGCTTTTACACACAGACGCTTTTACACGCAGATGCTTTTACACACGCACACACACACACTTTCACACACAAACGCTTTTACACACAGACGCTTTTACACACAGAGGCTGTTACACACAGACGCTTTTACACACAGAAGCTTTTACACACAGACGCTTTTACACACAGACGCTTTTACACACAGACACTTTTACACACAGACGCTTTTACACACAGACGCTTTTACACACAGACACTTTTACACAGAAACTTTCATACACAGACGCTTTTACACTCAAACACTTTTCACGCACAGAGGCTTTTACACACAGAAGCTTTTACACACAAACACTTTCACACACAAAGACCGGACCCGTGAAATCGCAATTTTACTTCAGTTTTTGACGTCCAACGTCCATTTCGTGCGAAAGGGTTGCGATGGACTAACTAAAATCGCAATTTTACACCAGTTTTTGACGTCCAACGTCCATTTCGTGCGAAAGGGTTGCGATGGACTAACTAAAATCGCAATTTTACACCAGTTTTTGACGTCCAACGTCCATTTCGTGCGAAAGGATTGCGATGGACTAACTAAAAAATCGCAATTTTACCCCAGTTTTCGACATCCAACGTCCATTTCGTGCGAAAGGGTTGCGTTTCGTGGCGCTCCGCCAACACCGCCCCCGCCTTAAGAGAGAGATAGAAAGAAGAGCGAGAGAATTTGTGCAGGTGTGTAGATCTGCAGGTGTGAAGGTGTGAAGATGTAGATCTGCAGATGTGAGGGTGTGAAGATGTAGATCAACAGATGTGAAGGTGTGAAGATGTAGATCAGCAGGTGTGAGGGTGTGAAGATGTAGATCAGCAGATGTCGATCAGCAGGTGTGAGGGTGTGAAGATGTAGATCAGCAAGATGTAGATCAGCAAGTGTGAAGGTGTGAAGATGTAGATCAGCAGATGTGAGAGTCTGAAGATGTAGATCAGCAGGTGTGAAGGTGTGAAGATGTAGATCAGCAGATGTGAAGGTGTGAAGATGTAGATCAGCAGGTGTGAGGGTGTGAAGATGTAGATCAGCAGGTGTGAGGGTGTGAAGATGTAGATCAGGAGATGTAAAGGTGTGAAGATGTAGATCAGCAGATGTGAAGGTGTGAAGATGTAGATCAGCAGATGTGAGGGTGTGAAGATGTAGATCAGCAGGTGTGAGGGTGTGAAGATGTAGATCAGCAGATGTGAAGGTGTGAAGATGTAGATCAGCAGATGTGAAGGTGTGAAGATATAGATCAGCAGATGTGAGAGTGTGAAGATGTATCAAACGGCTGCTTTTTTACGAAGAACCCTTCGCAGGCGCTCTCGGGAAAAAGCACTCTGATTTGGTACCTCTGTTTCTGCAGAGCATCCATATGAAAGAAATGATGTGCCTTTTGCCAACGGCTTCCATGAAGCCTCACCTTCTTGTAGACCAACTTGCCTGGGCACACGAGCTGGACGTCGTTGTACACCTTGTCGAAGTGCATCAAGATCTCCAACCAGAACAGGGAACTTCTTGAGTCCTTCTCTGTCATGCTGTGCTGTTGCATCACGTTGGTTCTGTCCTCCACGACGAGTGCGTCGATGTACTCCTTGTTCTGCATACGTGGATGCCAAGGCATCGACACGTACTGGTTCAGTCTCTGCAAAAGCAAAGAAACCATGACCAGAGCTTGATGCAGTAGAAGAGTAGTGAGCTTGTTGCTGTTGTTGGTTCTGCATGGCAGGAGTTGATGTGGTCTGAGGTTGAACATAGTTTGACTTGCCTTTTCCATCTCCTGGCTTTCCTCCTTTGCCATCATCATCCTTGCCTTTCTTGCCTTTCTTTCCTTTTCCTTTTCCTTTTCCTTTTCCTTTCTTCTGGAAGTATCCATACTCATCCATGTAGTACAGATCATCATAGGCCCAATAGCCTTCATTCCAGGTTTGATCATCGGCCCAATAGCCGTCATAGTTTTCATTCCATTCTTCTTCTTGCCAATCTTCTTCATAACCTTCTTCACTCACCATGTGAGAGCGGCCTTTCCTTCTTCCTTTTCCTCGGCCTTTTCCTTTTCTTGATCTGAAGAACCTTCGTCCTCCTCTGCCTTTTCCTTTTCCTTTTCTCTTTCCTTTACCTTTGCCTCGTCTGGTCTGTCTGCCTTGGAACCTTCTCTGATACCATGTGTAGTCAGCGTCATCATAAACCCAGAAAACATCTTCTAAAGCATCCAGGAATCCTTCTGCGCCGTCTTCATCATCTTCGGCCCAATAGCCGTCGGTTCCTTCTAGTTCACCTTCTTCCAGAACGAGGAAAGATCTTCTCTGTGCCATGCCAGAGGGTTGCATCATTGGATTGTCAACTGCTGTTTTGGTAGTGCAAAACATTTCCAAAAACAGATCACGTAGTTCTTGAATGTTGTACTGATCGAGGGTTCGTCCACGATGTGTCATGATACTTGTGAGTGTGTTTCTCTGATCTTGACTCAGGTCGGCTGGACTTACAAAAATCAATGCTAGCAGATTTTCACCCAATGGGAATGCCTGTCTTTGTAATTGTCTACAATGTTCCTTGTACTGTCTGAATGCCACCAATGCCAGTTCATCTGACCAGGGAATGACTACATGAGGAGCTGCACCTGGTGTTGCTGCTGCCAACTCAGCCTTCTCTTGTTGATCTCGTTCATGTTCTTGTCTCTTCTGTTGAAGAAATTGGATTGCTTCAGGATTTGTCACCGACGGTTCTGGAAGTAAATCCATCCAAGACTCAATAAGTCTATTTCCAGTGAGTTGAAATCTAGTCATCCACTTCTGAAGATCCATGGTTCCTCTGTTGAACTTCATGAACTGCATGAAACGGTATAAGAACACGTTCTGGGCACCCTTGATGAAATGAGGTCGTAGAAATCTTTTGAAATAGTTCACTCCTTCATTGGGGTCTCTGAGCATATCTCTGTCCAATAACCTCTTGTATTGTTGAGCATCTCCTTCCAGTCGATTGCGCAAGGCTGGTCCACGTTTCTCAGGTTCTATCTCCGTGATGTCACACCGGTCATCGATTGCATCTTCAAAGGCAAAGAAACTGGTTCTCCCATCATATGCTGGAGCTACCTTCGTGGTCATTTGTTGCGTCATATGAATCTGTGTCTGCTGGGGAGCTCTTCTCATTGCGTAAGAGTCATATTGGTTCCATCCATTTGCATCGACAATGTCGAAGTCATCATCATCATAGCCATGCGTGCCATTGCTGGGCTCTACCTGGAGCTCACCTTCAATGAACGATCACAGCTCCGCTACCACTTGAAGAGGGGCCCTAGCGTCTACTTCAAGATCAGCTAAGGCGTCTTCCCAAGACAGCTCACACTTTTACTCTCGGCGTATTGCCAGTCAGTGCGGTGTCCACAGGGTTACTCTATATACCTCTTGAGCCTTGAGGGCGCATATAGATGTGCTCAATACTCATGCATGTACCTCTGTAGGTATTGGTCCAAACGAAAAACATGGGGGGGGTAGTTGAGAGCATCTAGAGTATATATATATAGAGAGAGGGTGTGTTTTGAGTATATATATATATATAGAGGGTGTGTTTTGAGTGTATATATATATAGAGTATATACTCTGTAGAATATACATCATATAGGGCATTATATAGAGAGTATGGATAGAGTAAATATAGAGCATAGATAGAGTACGTGCAGTATATGCAGGTGTATATGGAGAGCTTTTCAGGAGGATGTAGCGAGTACACAGTATACATAGGGTGTAGATAGGGTATTTGTACGGTACGTACAGTACATAGAGAGAGTATAGAGAGTTTGCCAAGGGTAGACGGAGGCTATGTCGGGGCCTGTAGAGGGTTTAGGGGGAATATGGGCACATACAGAGTATAGAGTGTCCAGGGTCCCTGCCCGGGCTGGGAACTGGAGGACCATACCATGGGGGGGGTAGGAACACGGAACACGGGACCATATATATATATATTTACATTGCCTTTCTGCAAGTCAAGTCATTATGATTTTAGCTTTGCAATATGTGATTTGCTTGTGGCAAAATGCACATCCAGATTCTGGATGCCACGTCTAGTATCGCAGGATTTGATCAAGAGGATAATTCTCAACACTACTGGCTTTGATGTGGTGAACAATGCCGTGCGCTCGAGATTGGTAGACCAAATGACAGCCCTGTGCCACAGCTGCAGCTATGAAAGGTAGCGGATGCGAACCAAAAGTGGGTCCCGCTAGCCCTCACACCAGCTCAGAATCCCCTTTGTCGCGCGGTCGGCCACAGCTCAGTCACCGCCACAGCCTTGCTTTGCAAGGCCGCAGTGAAACTAGGGTCACAGCTCACCTTGAGCCAAAAATGACGAATTATTCGGTCCGCGTACCTTAGTACCGCAGGACTTTGACTCTGCGTCGTTGACCGCAAGAGCATTCAGCTCTGCGTCTCTGACCGCGAGAGTCTAGCCGTTTGGTCCGTGGATTTTCCTCCAGCTTTCTGGCTTTTCTCAGCACGAAACTTGAGTCATCGGAACCGATCCCTCACAGACTGAACTCAACCAGTTCCTGAGTTGGTCCGATAACTCGCCAGCCTTGTGGAGCTCCACTCGCCAGCCCAGTTCGTGATTACCCCTAGAAGCAGTTGTCCAGTTACTGCTCCCGGCGAAGACTTCCCAGCCGTCTTGCCATTCTATGGCCAGAACCTTCGCGTGCTGGATTCCTTTGAACCCATTTCCTTGCCTTCCAGCCTCAAGGTAGTGGCTTCGGAGCTCGTTGCCTGTTCGCAGCTGAACATCAAGACCCCTTCAGCTGCCTGTTCTAGGACGCTCTTCTGCTCTGGCATCCTGTTGGTCTGCGCTTGGTCAGCTACGACCTTGACAGGTACCTGATGCACTTCTGCGACTGCAAGAGGAGCACCCAGCAGATCAGCTCTGTCGATCGCATAAGCGATCAGATTCACTGCTACGGGTCTTGTTTCAGAGCAGCTGCGGAGCGCCGAAATGGCTGCTTCCTGATATTCACGTGCTGTTGCGAACATTCCTAAGCCCTTTACTCCACCATTCAGAAAGGGGGTTTCCGCAACATTGCGAGGCACCTTATTGGATGCCTTTCCTTTCTGAACCCTTTGAGGTGACCTACTGGTCCGCACTCTGGTTCCCGGCCTTTTCTTCGGGAGCGGCGTTATCGCCCGCTGTCCCCCTTCATAGGCCACACCCCTCAGGGCTTTTGCCCGGAGGACTGCCGTGCTCGGCCGTTTCAGGGGTGAGCACCTGTTTTCTCAGGGGAGGTGCTCGGGGTCTTGAACTCGAGCTCGTCCAAAGTCATATGACCCCTGGACTGCTTCCACCTCCACCACCTGAGATGAACCCGATTACCACGCTCCTTTGCGGCGGGTCTGTGAGGGTCATCTCTGCCTGTTCTACTACCTCTGCAGTATAAGCCAGGACAGATTCCACGGCTTGCTCCGTGAGGCGTAGGACTCCTCTCAGCCCGGCAAGAGCTATGGTGGCGGCCGCAGCCCGCATCACCATCACTGATTCTGATCACTCCCCTTCGGATCGTACTTGCCGCATGTCCAGTTGGATCGAGAGCTCCAAGAGCTCCCTTGCCAATCAGAACCTCGGGAACCATGGGACCCTGACCAGTCCTGTGACTGCCACCAGCCTTGAGCCTGAGTCCAAGTCTCGCTTTCTGCTTGGCTCTCTGTCTGGCCACCCCCACGGTTCTTTTTGCCTCCCCGCTTCTTTCCACGGGTGCTGCGGCGATCTCCATGCTCTCGGACTATGTCTTTCGGATTCGGGCGCTCTAGGCCGCACCGATATAACATTTCAGTCTCCAAGTAGCATTCCGGGCGTCGCAACGAGGGCAAACGACCGCTCCGTGCTCCTTTATATCTTCTTCGATGGCTTTGCGCCTACTTGCAGTATCCGAGCGTCCTGCCGAACTCGCCGGATCTGCTTGAGTGTCCGCTGGGCCAGATGCGTCCGCAGTGCCAGATGCACTCCCAGGCGCAGGAGCGTCTTGATTGTCCGCGGTGCCGGGCGCACCCGTCGGACCTGGTTGAGCGTCCGCGGTGTTACCTACACCCGCGGGATCAGCAAGTCGAGCCTCATTCAAGGTAGCCCTTGGACTTGAGGATCACTCCAGGTCGGCGCCCTTCAGGAGTCCTCGAACGACGATCGGCGTCGTCGCCTTCCCAATCGGCAGAACACTCCTGGATCCTCATCCTCCTCGTAGGAGTAACTTTCTGATTCGTCATCCGCTGGCACTTCCCTTGCTTTAGTCCATCTCGCTTCCCTTTCTCCCAGCGCCTCTTCGGCGCTGACCTCTGCCTTCACCTTGGCTTTTCTTTTTAGGCTCAAGTTTTCCAACTCGGTCGTTTTGGACTCCTATTGCTCACTTCGCTTCACCGCCTGACTTTCCTCGACTTCAATCTTCACTTCCTTGGCTTTTTCGGCTGCGGGAGCTTCTCGGTCCTTCACGTTTTTTGTTCAGGAGTAGGTGGAACCGAGGACGTCGCTGCCGAGCCCTTCACCCCAGGAGCTGCTTCTGCAACGGGGCTCGCCTTAACCTTTGGCCTAGGACGAGACTCTTCTGGCAACGCTGCCTCCCCAGCAGCAAGCCGAGCTTTGGAAGCCGCGCTTGTAGCCGCAGGCTGGGAGGGAGAAGCCGCGCCAAGGGCCGCAGGCTGCACAGATGCAGCCGCGCCGGAGGCCGCAGGCTGGGAGGACGTAGCTATATGCTAGTGGCTGCGAGCTGGGAAGATCCTACCCCTTGACCCTTGAGAAGGTCCTCCCCGGTCCGCAAGTCAGTGACCTCTACAAAACAGTCTACAGGAATGTTGAAAAGCAGGTAAATGGCTTTTTCATTCCCATAAACTTTTTCGTTCTCCTCAGCCGCACGTCGGTACAGAGCTGAAGTGTGAACCTTGATCACCACTTCGCTCCCTTGCTTGACGTGTTCCCGGGCTCGGCAGAAATGCAGATGCAATCTGCCCTTCCGCCCCATCAGGGCTCTTTCACTCATGAAGCCGTATCGCTTGATGCTCTCCCAGTTCGTACGGCGAGTGCCGTGGAACAGCTCCGCGGGCTTGTTCCGCACATCTGCTTCATCGAGCCCTTCCGTGATCCAGGGGATCGACCAGCTGCGTCGAGCCCTTATATATACCTTTTCTCAGGATCGGACTGCACTTCTCCCATCTCGATCCTTCCCTTGCACTTCTCCCATCTCGATCCTGATCAGGGTGCACGCACGCTGCTTCGAGCATGCGCAGCAATTCCCCTCCTGTCGGCTCCAAGCCGAGCGAGCCACTCCTTGACTTTTTCGATCTGAACCCAGCCGCCGACACTGACATACTTCTTCAGCTCCTCTTCCACGACCCCACGGCCATGTCTGAGAAGCGCAGTCAGAAGTTTGCCCAGGCCGGCTGGATCAGTTGTTGTTTCTGTGCCTGGCCCAAGTCCATCATCAGGGAAAGGCTTTGCCCCTTTGACATACTCCCCTAGGAGCTTGGCACAATGAGCATATTCTGGAGGAAGATAGCTTCTCAGAAAATTTGTGCAACCCAAGAACTGTTGAATATGAAGCCTTTCCTTTAAAGCAGGAAACTTCAGGATAGCGCGGGTCTTCTCAGCACTACGTTTTGCTCCGTTTCGGCCAATGTTGTGCCCGAGCAAGTTCCCTTCGACCACGGCAACACACGCCTTGTCTATCCCGAAAGTCATCCCTGCCGCTATGCTACGATCAAGGAAGCATTCCAATGCTTCCAAATGATCTAGCAAGTGGCCTGATGCTCCAGGGAACTTCTTTCCCATGTACTGGCTGAGCCGGTTATAGTACTCATCCGTTGGTCCTTCCTCAGCAAGAAGGTCCAACGCCCCCGCTGTCTCGACAATGTGATAGATCCTCTCTGCCACCACACTTCGCTCCACCATGCCTATAGGACCATGTAGCACAGCATCCCAGCCACAAGGAGGGCGACTCCGCCCCGTCCTGCGCCGCCACTGGTGTTCTTTGAACATTTCCGGCACGCTCCTTGCCAACTCTTCACCGTGGCACTGTGGCAGCGTTCGCACCGGCCAGCCGCAGCCTGGCCCTTTGGGCACTTGCACTCCTCTGATCCCTTCTTGACCCATGCTGCGGCATCAAAATGCCCGCAAGCTCTGCCAAAAGATTGCTCCGCAACAGCATCTACGACGGCCGCTATTGGGGATCCTTCTTCCAAATAGGCTTCTGATTCCTTTGGAACCACGTACATGTAGCCTTCTGCGGACCTTTGGTCCCACAAACCAGGCACCACTTCAACTGCCGCATCAACCAAGGGGAGAACTGTGCCCACTGGACTTAACAGCGGCTCTTGGGTTTCGCCCGACCCCCTTGGATCAGCCGAAACGGCGTCATGAGACACGGAGCGCCGAACCGGCACCCAATCTCCTTCTTCACCAACCCAATGCCCCTTGCCAGAGCACATCAAAACTTCCCCTTACTTCTGATTCTTTATCCCACGCATGCTCAAACAGAGATTTCTGGACAGCGACGTGCGGGTACGCGTGCTCCGCGTATTCTTCTGTTTCTTCCTTACGCGGCAACCGAACACCCAGGGCATCAAAATGTGGGCGTTGGCTCCGGGACGAAACCCGAGACCACCACGTTCCACGGCATCCGGCGCACGGCCTCCCAAGATCAGACCCTGCCACGTGGAGCAGCCCTCGGCGATGATCTTTGCCCTGACAAGGATTTCCCGGTCTTTCTTACCCGTCACGTCAGGAAAAGTCACCCTGATCACGGCCGCGCCCTTCAGGTTGATAGGGGCGCCATTTGCCAGACCCATCACGACTTCTTCTTTTGGCCAAAACATTCCAGCTGCGCTACCGGGAATTTAGAGGAGTCTGCAGGGATATTATCCTTGAGAGCAGCTTTGATTGCCCCGACGACCAGTTCTTCTGTCACCGAATTGCAGCCGGCACACCCGTCCAAGAGGCAACCCACATACCTGCCCAGGATCTTGACTTCTGTCTGATACTGGTATCCTCCCTTACTGTTCACTGTGAGTTTCCACCATTTCTTGGGCAGCTGGTCAAGGCTAGTCAGCTCGCTCCAAGACTCCAAGTCATGCAACGGCTTCCCGCGGTGGTTGTTCCCAGCGCGGTTGTTCCTGCTTCCTTTCTTCTCTTTCCATCCTGGCTGCTTCAACGCCTTCGTTGTCCAGACTGGGTCTTGGACTTTGGGCTGGCCATCCTCCAACACAGCCGTGTCAAAGCAGCTTTCCCTCCAACGCTTGATAAATCGGAGACATTGGGGAGTTGGAGTCCTGGACCCGCGCCACGCTGTGAGCCGCCCGGTCCTTCGTGCGAAAAAGGGCACTTCGAACCGCGGGTGCAACCCCCAGCGGTGTTGTAGAACCTGCACGGTTTCTTGTCCGTTTCCCATGGGTCTCTTTCTTACCCTTGTCCTTTCCTCCTTTCTTTCCAGCTCCTTTTCCTTCCTTCTTATGATCATCTCGGTAGCTGCTGTGCTTGGAAGTTCTCTCCTGGCTGTTTCCCGCGGACTTCTTGCCCCGCAAGGCTTTCTTTCTGGCTTCATCTACCACTGCCTTGTCAGCCGATCCTTGTTTTCCGGTCCATGGGTGAAAGTGCTGTTGTTCAATGCTCTTTGGCCTGCGTTGGTCTCTTCAATCTCCTTCACCACTTCGTGGGCCTCTTCCCAAGTCTCTACGCCCCGGAAGGCATTTCCTCCTTTCCCATCCAGCCGGAACCTTTTGTCTCGCCGGACATCCTTGGAGAGGTTGGGCCCAATTTTTCGCAAATACTGGATCCGTCTTGTTGAGGCCTAGCCCGATCCCATCACGGTCGGCCAGGTGAGACCCCCAGCACACTTCCCATTGGAATGCCGACAGCTTTCCCTTTTCAAGAGCGTCTCCTTCTTCCAGGACTCTGATCTCCTCAGCGGTTTCCGAAAGCAGGAGATGCTTACTTTTGATTTGATCATAGACTTGGCCCGGATCTTTTTGCACCAATCCCGTGGCCAGATGGCGGCGGTATACCAGCTCATACGTCTTCAGTCGATGCTGCTTCAAGCAGGCCTTCAATGTAGTCAGCTTTTCGATATCCGTCATTCCATCTCCATCGTTGGCCACCCCGATGGTGGCCTCAAAGGTGTCATAGAATTCTTGGACTGAGCGATAGTCGCTGCACTCATCGTCCAGCATAGGCCAAGAAATCTTAGGCGTTACCTGGATCGTGGATCTCTTGCTCTTACGGGTCAAAGCTTCTGTCATGACCTTCGTCTGTTTTTCCAGTGCTTCAGCAAAAGCAGACGCATCGAAGGCACGGCTTCCTTCTGAGCGCACGTCGCCCTCGAGCTCCAGGAGGCGTTTCTTGAGCTGATCTATTTCTGAAGTATTTTGGCCAGGCCGAGTTTCCCTTCTCGGCTCCCTTGACCTGTCCTCTCCGCGACAATCATCCGCAGGAGTTTCCTCCCGCAGGCCTTTCCGCCGCGGAGTGGCCGGACCAGCCCTTTTAGAAGCATCTACTCCCTTCTCCGGAGTGCCTTCGGTTGAGGAGAAAAGCTTTTGCGTAGACTTACTCAGCTGGCCTCCTCTTTCCTGTGGCGGCCACACTGTGGCGGTTCATCCAAAACAAGCTCTTGGAAGAACTCCTTCAGCAGGGCTAATTGGCGTTCCTCTTCTGCCTCGTAGATCTTTTCCCAGTAGAGGGCGCGGATGACCCGCCGCTCCATTGAGGCTTCGTCCACTTCTTCCCCAAACAACCCTAAGGCCTCCGACACCCGTCGCAACCTTTTCCGGACTGCTGTTTCGGACCCAGGAGCGTAATCTTTCAGAAAAACCTCCTGCAACCGAACAAGGGACATATCACGGAACACCGACCCACCACCAACCGTGGAAGATGAAGGCACCCCCAGCCATTGCCAACTGGTCCTTCCATTCAGGGCCGTGCAGAGCCTCCATCACGGTTCTCCACAACTGCGCCTCTTCTCCAGTCGTCGTGGTTCTGATGTCGTTTCCGTGTCTCCTCTTGCTCGGCCGCTGCCCTTCCCTGGCGCGCCATGAGTTCCAATCTTGATTATAGGTCAATAGCCCTGGCCTTGGGACTATACCTTCTTCGATTGCTTCCAGCAATGTTCGGTCAAACATTCGTACTTCCCGAGCCATGCTGGCGGTGAGCTGGTAGCCTCGACCGCTACGGTACTTTCAGAGAACAGCCTCCAACTGGGAACCAAAGTGGGTCCCGCTAGCCCTCACACCAGCTCAGTCACCGCTACAGCCTTGCTTTGCAAGGCCGCAGTGAAACTAGGGTCACAGCTCACCTTGAGCCAAAAATGACCGACGCTGCCAGTCGAACCAACAACAGAAGGGGCAGACCGCTAGGCACTTTACTAGGGGTTGGGTTCACACGGAGTTCTTTCCCGTACCTGTCTTCAGGTTCCGAGAGCTTCTGATGCTGCGGGCGCGGTAAAGCCCACTCCACTTTCTTTGGTCTGCAGAAATGGTCAAAATTTATCAAAATTTATCAAAACTGCGTAGGCAGATGGCTCAGAGTGAGAACAGATGAACAGATGTTGTCTGGCTTTGACAAGTAACTTAGGATCCAGTGAAAAATTTGTACCAAGTTAAATGGACAACTGGCCACAGTGCATTGTGCATTTCAGCTATGAGCCACAGAGCACTCCAAATTCGTTGGTTGCAACGCTTGCAGTCTAAGTTCCACACTGTTTAGACACTTATTTGCCAGCCGCCTTGGAGCAATAGTTTCTCCAAAGGCTTTGTTCCATTGCCATGAAA